>JAYESA010000017.1:96839827-97099827 GCA_036927795.1 Iris macrosiphon
ATTCGAACCTGCGCAATGGGGATGCTCCTCGACGAGTGGATTCAAGACGTTTCACGGCGGCGGATAAAGGAAAATAATTTGCGGATGGTCAAATACATGGTAAATCGTGGGCTTCGTTTTTTCGGGAGAACGACGCTCATGTGTCGGTTCAGATAAGGTTTGTCACCCCCAAACGTGTGGGGGATAAGGTCCGGGCTGTGTTCACAGAGGCGCATCTGGTGGAGACGACAGAGTACTGGAAGACCACTATCGTGTTGTATGTCCTTGGCAACCGTCCGTTCTACGGCAGATTCGTGCCTATGTTGCCGGGATATGGCGACTGAAGGGGAGCATGGAAATATTCTCGCGTGAGAACGGCTTCTATTATGTTCAGTTCGGGATGAAGGAAGATATGGACATAATCCTACAGGGGGATCTGTGGACGTTTGATGGAAGACTAATCATCATGAAGGCCTGGAGCCAAGAATCGAAGTGCGAAAGGGAAGTAATGAATTCGGTTCTAATCTGGATCCGACTTCCTAAATGGCCGATCAACTATTGGAGTATAGACATGATGATGCTGGTGGCAAGCATAGTTGGTTCACCTATCAAGGCGGATGAAGCGACTACGAAGAGAGCCAGACTGGATTATGCTCGGATCTTTGTTGAAATTGAGGCTGAGAGGGTTCTGCCAGAGACCGTCGAGTATGAGCTACCTTCGGGGGAGGTGTGCCTGCAATGAGTTGAGTATGAATGGGTCCTGCCGGTTTGTTAGCATATCCAATGTTTTGTCCATTCATCTAGAGACTGCAAGACGGTTGGGACGCATCAGCCTGGTGACGCAGCTGAGAACATCAATGGGAATAGACATGAGGTTATGGTGACAGACATCTCCGGGGCAGGCATCTCTAGCAGTCATGGGAGGAATGTCCAGAGCAGCAATGCGGGAGTAGCAGAGAGGACATCGATTACTACGCCGAACGGACGGGAGATGGAAATCGAGATCAATACTGGGCTCGATAAAGCGTTGGTTTTGTCCAATGCTCGTTGTACATCTACTGAGGTTAGCATGGATGGAGCAGGAGAAGGAGGGTCTGGAGGGGATCAAAGCTTGGTTTTGTTCCAGGCGCAAAATACTACACCGGACAGGGGTGTAGCGGGTTGGAGCGGAGGGAGGATGGAGCCGATGAGGCACTATACCAGAGGATCTCAAAAGAACAGAAGTAGCAGCTGTCGATCGAAGGGGAGAGGAGGCAACGTCGTTCCGGGTAATGAGAGAGAAAAAGACACGCAGGGCCTTTGCGGGACGACACTGTACGTAGTGCACAGTATTCGCAGGGAGAGGAGGTATTGTGCATTGACAACCCACGATGGAAGGAAGTGCACCAGACAGCTACTGAGGAGGCATTACGGGAGGATGGTCAGAACGAGGTCGTTAATTACCCAGTTAATGACTCGGATGATATGCATGGGCCCGGATCACTGATTTATTGTCAGTGATCGCATGGAACATGAGGGGGGCTTGTGTCCTAGGTAGATGAAAAGAGATCTGCGATGTGCCGTGGAAGAAAAATTATTGTATTAGCGCCTTGCTGGAAACTAAAATCAAGACGGACAGAATGCTGGCACGGAGGACACCTACCAACTGAAGTCTGGTCCATAACTTGCATCTTTGCGACATGGCCCGCATTTGGGTTAGGTGAGATTCTCGGAGTTGGGACCGACGAGTGTTGCACTTGTCTGACCAATTGATTACTGTATATTTTGCTAATAAGGGAGGCTTTAAATTTATTCTGGGTGCAGCCTATGGGCACAATGACAGACGAAAGAAGGAGGGCTTATGGCATGATCTTGGCTGGCTGAGCAGAATGGTGGATGCCCAATACGGACTTTCTTTGGTCGTTATGGGAGATTTTAACGCGTTGCTCTACAGACAAGAGAAGGTGGACGGTAGAGTGGTTCCGGATTGTATCCTCCAAGTTTTTCAACACTGTCTCCTTCATTTTGGCTTACAACTTTTGGAGAGGACGGGGCATCTGTGGACGTGGCACAATAAGGCTGTCCGGAAGCGAGTGACGTGTCAGCTAGATCGGGCATTGGAAAACCCGAGTTGGTTCAACAAGCATCCTGGTCTGAGGGTAGAAGGGTTGATGGGAGGCACTTCAGACCACTCCCCGGTCTGTATATGACTTTTTTACCATCCGAGGTCCAATGCGAAACCTTTCCGGTACAACAAGTGGGTGCTTCTCGATGGGATATAAGGAGGTATTGGGACGGGGGCTACATGCAAATGTTAGAGAAAATCCTCAATTCCGAGCGTCAGCAAGTTGAAGAAGGTGAAGGCGGATCTAAGGGCTTGGAACAAGCTGGTTCCGGCCCGGAAGCTCCAAGAGGAGGAGCAACGCCTCCAGGAGGTGCAACAACAGCTTCAAGAAGACATTATGAATGAAGATATAGCTGTAGAGGAAAGGAAGCTTGTCCAAGATGTCGGCGCTATCAGGTTCCAGGAGCAGATAGAACTGGCGCAGAGGGCGAAGTATTTGTGGCTGCGGGAGACGATAGATGCTCGAAGTATTTTTACGACGTTGTGAGAGCACGTCAATATCACAACGATATCAACAAGCTTATTACTGACGACGAAAAGGAGGTGGCGGCCCCAAAGGACATCCAAGCGGAGGCAGTGAGGTATTACTCAGACTTGTACAATCAACATAATTATTTAACCATGTTGCTTGAGTTGGTTTGCAAGCGTGTGGTCACACCACACGGTAATCATGTTCTATTGGCTCCGGTGACAATGGAAGAGACGAAAGGGATTATCACAAGGGCGGACACAAACAAAGCACCGGGACCTGACGGATTTGGCAGCCGCTTCTGTCAGGTGCATTGGGAGGAGATTAAGTTCGAAGTGCTGGAGGTGATCACATATTTCTTTGAGAAGGGCAGGCTTATACGGGAGTTAAACCATACTTTTCTTACACTTATTCCGAAGGAGGGTGCCAGTTCGCTCGCGGACTTCAGACCCATCGCGTGTTGCAACTACTTCTACAAACTGATTACGCATTTGATGTGTCGGCAGATGGAGGGCATTATGCGGGAGCTGATTTCTCTGTACCGGGCCGCAATCATCAAATGGAGGGATATTGCTGACAACAACCTTTTAGCTCATGAGATGGGACATAACTTTAATAAACTAGGAGGGGACAAGGCTTGCATCAAACTGGATCTTCGGAAGGCAGCATATGATACCGTGAAACGAAAATTTGTTTGTCAGATCATGCTTGCTATGGGCTTTGGTAGCAGGTGGGTGGCCAAGGTTCGGGAGTGTATCATAACCCTGACTTTCTCTGTGCTCATCCGGGGGCAGCCGCATGGATTCATTGGAAACGACAGGGGTTTGAGTCAGGGTGACCCACCGTCGCCTTATTTGTTTACTCTGATCATGTAATATTTCTCGTGTCTCATGGAGGCTACGGTGCTCAGAAAGCAGATTATTCCGCTTCACAGGAGGGTGACGTCTCATGTGTCGCACTTGATCTATGCAGATGATCTATTGTTTTTTTTGAAACCAACAAGGGAGATATGACTCAACTGGCCTCTATCATGGAGATGTTCGGTTTATACTCGGGTCTACACATGAATCGGAACAAGAGCAATGCTTACTTTAATAAACACTGCCAGAATAAGGAGGAACTTGCATCACTTCTGGGAGTAGAGGGGTGAGCTTCCGGTCAAATACTTGGGGATCTCGTTATCAGTGAGATATGGATTGTCAGAGTCTAGTTGAGTATACACAGAGGCGAGTTGAGGGGTGGCATGCGCAAAACCTATCTTTTGGAGGATGGATTGAGCTGGTTCGCGCAGTCATTACGACGATTGCCCGCTTTTGGTTACATACTATACTTCTTTCGATCTCTACGATTAATATGATCGAGAAAATTTATGCCAACTTTGTTTGGAGAGGAGGGATACATGCTATAGGATGGGACACCCTCTGTCGTCCGCATAAGGAAGGAGGAGTAGGTCTGCAGCCTTTACGACTGCTCCAAGATGTGGCTGGGCTGAAGCTTACTTGAAAGTTTCTTTCGAGAGGCTCGCTATGGACAACTTGGATGGAGAACAGATACTTGACGGGACATAGCTTTTGGAATAGGTCTTCAAACAATAATGACTCTGTTGTTTTCAAAAGTATTACTTTGTACCGCTCTCAATTAAAGTAGTTGATCTCGAGGGTCTTCAAAGATGATGAGACTACAGACCTATGGTTTGACCCATGGATTGCACACCAAGGCTTGAAAGTGCGAGGTGGGTCAATGGCATGTTGAGTGACTGGAATGAGGTAACGTGTGAGTGTCATTATGAGGCATGGAGTCTGGCGTCCGGAGTTACATGGTGGCACGCGGCAATTCAGGGAGATCATTCAGACGATGGGGGTGGACACATCACTTCAGACTGATACATGGATTTCGAATAATACTGGGGCGGAGTGATTCGCACATAGAGCAGTAGCTAATGCTATCAGAGTCGCACACCCGGAGATGGAGTTGGCGGATGTGGTATGGGCCAAAGGTGTTGCTCGTAAAATGCAGTTGTGTCTATACAAATTGTGCCTGGGAAGACTACTCACACTTGATAGGTTGCGAAGATTTGGACTGCAGCTGGAGGCCCAGTGATGTATATTGTGTCGGCAGAGGGATGAATCCATGACACACCTATTCTTCCAATGTCCGGTGGAGTGGGATATTTGGCTAGCCCAACATGATAGGTTGGGCTTATCCAATATGGAAATTCATGACTGGAGAGCAATCATCGAGGTCATCAGAAGAGAGGAGCGGAGAGGTTTTGCTTGGTACGAGGCCTGGATCAGATTTGCTGCAGTGGTCTGGCATGTCTGGAAGGAGCGGAACAATCGTATCTTTGAGGTGTCGGTGATTTCCACCATTGGGATTATCCATAATATTGAGCAGGATGTCAGTATAATGAGAGAGAAGGCGCACCCTTGAATTGCCTCTTGTATTTGTAATTTTTTGATTTAATTAATACAATTACCTTCTTCCAAATATATATATATATATATATATATATATATATAGAGAGAGAGAGAGAGAGAGAGAGAGAGAGAGAGAGAGAGAGAGAGGGATCGGAATTCCTGCAATTTTGTATCCCAAAAGCATCCCCATGATTACAACCGTTGGATCTTGTTTAAGTCATCTAATCTTAACCATTGATTTGAATGGTTCAAATCAACGGTTAAGATTAGATGACTTAAACAAGATCCAACGGCTGTGAAAGAGGGAATATTAGGGATACATAAAAAAGGAAAGGGGATTCCGATCCCTCCTTTTATATATATATATATATATATATATATATATATATATATATATATTTCATTGGCTGCATTGCAATTTTTTATAATGCTTATAATAGGCTTTAATTGTGAAGCTTATATGTCCTGACAAAGTTACAATTGACAATCAATGATGATGCCTGTAATGTTGCTTAACTAGCTACCTAGTCCAGTGGAGTTGCATTTTACATGATTAGGTATTATATTGGCACAAAATTCTTATCAGCTCAGTCATGGATGTGTAAAAGAGTATTACAACCCTATCCAATCTGGATATATCTGACTAGAATGCACAAAAGGATTAATTAGGCTGGAAAAAAGGGCATATGATGCCATTTTCATGGGTATAATGCCATCTCCAGCAGCCTGTGTAATTGTGTGACCCCTCTCACATGTCTAATATGGCTGTGATCATCCACCTACTGTAGCCTCCTATGGTAGTGTTGTGCACATCAAAATATAATGCGAGTACTTCATAACAAATGTCACATATTTACCTCCTGTATTATCTCATGCATATGTGCAGAAGTACATCCCTATGCATACAAATACACATCGCACTTATATCACCACTATCATCATCGTCATCATCTTCCAAGCCTTCCCACCAGAATGGAGTTGGGTATGGAGCATATGAAATCTCTACAAAGGAATTGACAGTTTTTATGACATGCAATCCTCTATGTTGATGCCAAATTCCTAGCCAAGGTAGCTAGGAGCACGAGAGGCCATGTTGTAAGGCGGCTAGTTGGCTGGCATAATGTACCTTTTGGCTAGTCATTATAAGTGCAACCAAGGAGTACCCTCAAAGTTCCTTATACTATAAATAGTCTAGATAAAGGTAAGATGATACAATTTGCTACAAGGAATTGCATTCATCTCTATAACACATTAAGCCAAAGAGCGAAATGGAATGACATTACCATTGATGTCTCACATGCATATACGTACATAGACATACTTATTAGAAGATGAAGTGATGTTTTGGTTGTGGCAACTGTAAGAAATTAAGTGAAAGTGCAACTTATATTAAGTTACTCTCCATTTTGGTAGCGGTTCCATGATTTCAAGAGAAGATAGATCATACCAATTGCCTTAGTTTTCTGACCACATGTCTCCGCTTGTGCTTTTATAGTGTTATGAATTCTAATGAACATTTTCTTTTGTGCTCCATTCTCGTGTTTGATAGTCATGCTTCTCTTTTGTGAAAGTTGGCATTTGACTGTCACCATGGCAACTCCAGCAGTATATACAACTCGTCTTTCTCCCCCAAACTCTACAATATGTCATCAGTCTCCCTCATTGAAACTTTTCCTTTAGGCTCCACCATCCATAGTGCAGAGCTACACTCTATATACATGCAAAATCCTACAGAAATAATTTGAACAGTAAGTCCTGAGTTTTTGAGGCTAAGGTTTTTGCTTTTACGCTTTTAAAGCTAAGATTTTTGTTTTTATGCAGCTATTCTTGTTGTGGCATTCTTCCTAGTAGTTAATCCCTATCAGGCAGTGACTTTTGCTGTTCAAGTGTAGTTTTTATCAGTTTTTCTAGATACTGCAACTTGCAACCTGATGGTATTTATTATTTACATACTGTTCAAGTGTTGTTTTTATCGGCTTCTTTTGTTATCTGCAGGTGTTGCTGGTGGTGCAGCTTCAGGGAAAAAGGCTGTATGTGATATGATCATTGAGCAGCTTCATGATCAGCGTGTTGTTCTTGTGAACCAGGTATGTATATACTTATTATTTTTTATGTTGCTTGACTTTATGAATTCATACCAAAATGAACATTAACTTACTGTATTGGTGAGAGGGATCCCCTATTGAAATGATTTATGACTTTCCCACTAGACATAGGGGATATGAAGTACTTAAGCACATTTCTATACGTGATTTGAGTTACTACCTGGAATATGTAGCAATAACAAATCCTCTTAATCTATGATATGTTCCTAACAGACATAAATAAAAGATGAAACTACATTAGTGATTCAGGTAGAAATAGTATAAACTACATAACCAATAGTATTTCCATTTCATTATCAAGAATGCTGAACTACATTAGTGATTCAGCTAGAAATAGTATAAACTACATAACCAATAGTATTTCCATATCATTATCAATAGAATGCTGATCCCCTCAACCCTCTCAATTTGGAAATATTCATTGGTTTGGATCTCCTTCAAGATATCCTAAAGTCCTGATCAAACCTGAACTGTGCAGATCTGTGTGAACCAGTTGCTAATCAGGATCTTGGCTGGCCATTTCAGTCAGGTGTTACAGGAGTCAACTGTACACTGTACAGTCGGGTGATCTACATATAACTTTCTTGGTAATCATGTGAAGAGAGAAATTTGAGATGGCTAATTATTGAAAATAAAGAAGAATAAAATTCACATCAGTCTTAAGATGGTCTGAACATCATAAATGATAATTAGTTACCTCCTACGTCCTATGCCAGATGAAAATTCCGTACAACAATTTTATTATTCCCATGTTATAATGATTCATAAACAATGATATATAGTCATTCCAATCCCTACTTATGTTTTTTTAGATAAGGCCAGTCTTTAATGACCGTCCCTGTCCTGGCTACTAGCACAAAGACCTCACCCATTTAATTATTGCCCTGGCTGGATTTCGTATCAACACCCACTCCTTCCCTCACTTGCTAGTGTCACCACTAGACCATCCCCTTGGCAGTCATTCCCTACTTATGTTGTATATTAATATAGGAATAAACAAAGAAAGAAATTAACTCATTTTCAAAGATCAAATAGGAACTTTGCATTTGTAGGGATACAAGACCCAATGGCTTGATCTTATTGAAGTCCTCCACTTCATTACAATTTCTTTTTCACAATAATTGATTTTCATCTTTCCTTGCAGGTATGTAACTATTAACATTGCTAACAGCTGTCAATTGTGATCTCATGCTTCTCATACTTCAGTTTATATATGCACAAATGATGTCCTGCAGCTATACATGTAACAACACATTATATGTATCATAGCTTTGTGTTAGCCTATATTTTCCTACTTAAATATATTATGTGCTAGGAATTTGAATTTCTTAAGGGCATCATTACATCAACAAAATTTGTTGCAGTTATTTATGTACACTGTAGGATATGTTTGTTAAAGGGTATGTCATTAAGCATCAACTGATCAATATATATTGTAACATTGTAGGATTCTTTTTATCACAATTTGGGTGAAGAGGAACTATCACGAGTCCATGAATACAACTTTGATCATCCAGGTAAAACATATCCATTTTAAGGCTATGACGCGAACCTCTTAAAGTATACCCCGAGATTACAAAGTCAAAGCAATTACTGTTACGTTCCATAGATCCATGGAACTATTATCTTATACACCTTTCCTCTTAAACTACCATTTCTTAAAATTGTTTACAGACTATCTAGACTATTTTAATTCCTTTATCACATATGTTTTAAGCTTTTCTCGTTCTCCTTAAAGTACAACAACAACAACAACAACAACAATAACAACACAAATAACAATAAGAAACAACAACAAAGCCTTTCCTCAAATTTTGAGGTTGGCTATTTAATCCTTTTTTCCCTTCTAGCTCTAGTAAGAGCCATGTTCTAATGTAACATTATCAAAAACCATATGCTTCTTTAGAGCCTCAATCCAAGTTTCTTTAGGCCTATCCTAGGTTCTAGCTGTTGCTTTAACTAAAACCCTATCGCTTCTACTAAATGATGCATCTATTGTCTTTTTTGCATATGTCAAAACCATCCGAAACTATTTTTTCCCATCTTATCCTCAATTGGCACCACCTCCAAGTTCCCATGATTACTTATTTCTTATGTTTCAATGTATTATCACACACTCATCTAGCATTCTTATTCAGGTATGCTCATTTTTTGAAGATGTTTCTCTAATACTACAATCCATAAAGCATGACTGGGCTTATATAAAATTTTCCTTTCAATTTTAAACCATATCATGTAATCTTAAATCACTATAGAAGTACTCCACTTCAATCATCCTGTTTTAACTCTATGAATGAAATCATTCTCAATCTTTGAATTACAAAGAGCTATGAAGCATTGTTTTAACTCTATGAATGAAATCATTCTCAATCTTTATATTACAAAGAGCTATGAAGCATAGGTACGGGGTCGAGTACCCGGTATGTATATATATATATACACACTCTCTCTCTCTCTCATAAAAACTCGGTAAACAGGGTCAGTTGTTCAAATACCCGTGAGTGGGATATGTCCTTACATATTGAAGAGGGGAGGAATACAAAATTTTAGGTAACAGCTAATTGAGAGCGGACCTGGAGGAGCAGTCTACCCGGTAAGTAGATTGTGGTATCAACAATCAGCTCAAGTAGAGCGTGCAGTGAAGATCAGCCCGAGGTAGGATGCATGAGACACAAAAGATTGAGGATCGACATGCAGAGATTGATACCCGACTAGGCCGGGTAAAGAGGATGATGAAATAAATATTCGAGCGTGGCCCGGGACATAGACTCTCTCTCTCTCTCTCTCTATATATATATATATATATATATATATATATATATATATAGGTGAAGTTTGGAGATGGAGAGGAGAGAAGGAGAAAAGTAGGAGAAGAGATAATATGAGAAAGGAGATTACAAGGGCATAAAACCTTATGTTGCATCTCATGTCTATTTATATTGATATGCAATACACCCACAATTACTATTAAACCCTCATATGATAAATAACAAAATAAAATAACTCTTAACACCCTCCCTCAAGCAGGAGCATATAGATCAGACATGTCCAGCTTGCTACATAAATCAGAAAATGGACCACGAGCAAGTGGTTTGGTGAGGATATCACCTAATTGATCCTCTGACCGAATATAAGGAGTGACAATATATTTTTTCAGCAGCAAATCACAAACAAAATGACAATCCACCTCGATATGCTTCGTGTGCTCATGAAACACCGGATTACTTGCGATAAACGTTGCCGACTGATTATCACAATACATCTCCATCGAAATAGGAACCATAATCCCCATTTCATGAAGAAGAGACTGCATCTACATCATCTCAGAAGCTGTATGAGCCATCGCACGGTACTCGGCCTCTGCACTAGAACGAGTCAGAACATTTTGCTTCTTATTATTTCACGTGACAAGATAACCACCCACAAACGTACAATAGCCATAATTAGACCTTCTATCACTGCGACTGCCTGCCCAATCATCATCACTGAACCCTTCCAGGTGCACCCTTCAAGTATCGAAGAATGCGAGAGATAGCCTCCCAATGTGGTTGCCGAGGGGCATGTATAAACTGATTAACTACTCCAACTGCATATGTGATATCTGGTCTAGTAACAGTAAGATATATAAGTTTGCCAACCAAACGTCTATAATATCCAACATCCTCAAATAACTCTCTTGTCAGCATAAAGTTTGTCATGATAATCCATAGGAGTCTCAACTGGCCGACACTCCAACATTCCAGTCTCGGAGAGCAAGTCTAGAACATACTTGCGTTGTGACAAATACACACCCTTCTTAGATCGAGCAACCTCGATTCCAAGAAAATATCGAAGAAGACCCAAATCCTTAGTATGAAACTGACGAGTAAGGTAGGCCTTTAAGTCCACAACCCCAGCATGATTACTCCCAGATATACTGATATCATCAACATAAACAATCAACACGATAATACCTGCTGAGGAAGAATGGCAAAATACTGAATGATCTGATGTGGTGCGCCGAAAGCCATACTTAATGAAAACTGAACTGAACTTGTCAAACCAAGCACGAGGTGACTGTTTCAGTCCATATAATGCTTTCTTCAATCGATATACGAGTTTTTCATTTCCTGCTATAACATATCCCGGTGGTTGATCCATATAAACCTCCTCCTGTAAGTCACAATGCAAGACAGTATTCTTTATGTCCAGCTGATATATAGGCCATTGGCGATTAACTGTCACATAAATAAGAATCCGAACTAAATTTAGCCAAGCCGCTGGAGAAAAAGTCTCCATATAATCCACACCATATGTCTGAGTATACCCTTTGGCAACCAACCGTGCCTTGAGGCGCTCAACAGAACCATCGGGATGATACTTAACAGTGTACACCCATCTACAATCCACTGTCTGCTTCCCAACAGGAAGTGATGTAAGCTCCAAAATTTAATTTTGATGTAAAGCATACATCTCCTCATCCATTGCACTTTTTCAACCAGAAGATGACATAGCCTGCTTGTAAGTTTTGAGAATGGAAATAGAAGACAATGAAACAACAAATGCATTAAAAGATGATGAAGCACGGTATAATGAAACATAGTTAGAAATGTGATGCTTATTCTTTGTGGTACAAAGGCGTTTTCTTTTTCTGAGAGTAATAGGAAGATCATCTGGATCTGTAGTGATGGGAGCAGAAACCTCAGGCACGAAAGCTGATTGGTTGAGGGCTGAATTCTGCAGAAGCACTGGCCTGTCATTGGATCTCTGATAAACCTGTAAAGAGGGAATTGAGACATAACTTGATTCAGGAATGACCGGAAGTGGTATGGAAGATATCAAATCTGTTGTAAAAGGAATACAACGGTCTCCTGAAGGAAAGAAAGGGGTAGACTCAAAGAATGTAATACCCGCACTAACATAAAACTTGCGTGACTGTGGACTATAACAACGATAACCTTTTTGAGTACGAGGATAACTAAGAAAGACACTTCAGAGATCTAGGAGCAAACTTATCTCGATTAGGTTCCAAGTTATGAATAAAAGCGACACACCCAAACATTCGAGGAGGTAAGGAAAAAGGTACGACATCTGTATGTAATATGGAAAATAGAACTTTGTTATTTAATACAGATGATGCCACGCGATTAATTAGATAACATGCAGTAAGAACGACATCTGTCCAATACTGTTTAGTGACATGCATATTGAACATGAGAGTTTGAGTCACATCTAAAATGTATCGATGT
The DNA here is from genome assembly GCA_036927795.1 of Iris macrosiphon. NCBI lineage: Eukaryota > Viridiplantae > Streptophyta > Magnoliopsida > Asparagales > Iridaceae > Iris > Iris macrosiphon. The sequence continues at coordinate 96,852,130 of JAYESA010000017.1, forward strand.
TTGCGTTTGGCTATACCATTTTGTTGAGAGGTCTAGACACAACTGGTTTGATGAATCATACCACGATCAACACAAAAACTATTCACAGAAGATTGAGTATACTCCAAAGCATTATCATAATGCAGAATTTTGATACGTTTATCACTGAACATAGACTTTATTATAAAAGGCAGATAACGCATTTGGAAACTCAAATATTTCTTTCATTAAATAACATCAAGTCATTCTGGAATAATCATCAATAAAAATAATAAAATACTGAAATTCTTTCGGACTTTTGACTCTAGACGGACCCCAAATATCAAGATGAACAAGATCGAAAGACTCTAATTGACGACTCTCACTACGACGAGGGAAGGAACTACGGTGATGCTTGCCTAACCGACCTTATATTCAAGACTAGAAACATGACCCAAACTAGAAATAACTTGACGCAACTTGCCAAAGACGGATGTCCCAAACTATAATGCCACTGCAACGGAGAAGTAGAAACATAAGTGAAAGACTTTCCAGGTAGATCCAAGTAGTACAGTCCATCTTTTTCATGTCCCGAACCAATCATTTTTTTAGTCCTGAGGTCCTGAAAAACACGAATTGGAAGAAAATGTCACAGAACATTGAAGAGATTTGGTTAACTGGCTCACAGATAACAAATTAAATAGAAAATTAGGCACATATAATGAATCAAATAATGATAGTGATTGAGTAGGGTGAATGACACATTTTTCAAGCACATGACGAGTAGACCCATCAACCAAGATAATATTATGTTTCATGGGACTACGATTATGAAAGAGAGGTTATACCAGACATGTGAGAGCTTGCTCCTGAGTCGATGACCCAAGAGGTGGATGGTGACTGGGTTGCCACAAAAGCAGGATTACATATATGTGCCATGGTTGTAGTAGGTTGAGAGGTGGTACTAGCAAGCGCGTTCAACTTGTGGAGGATCTGTTCAAATGGAGATGAGGTATCGGACGTTGAAGTCTGATTGAAACCCGAAGTATCATCTCTGGGAGCAGAAGTGGTGACCTGGGACTGCATATTTTTTATCATGCACTTGATGTGCATATTCTGGTTTGCCCCACTTGTTCGAACAATAGCCTTCGACATGACCGAGCATTCCACAATAGTTACACTTCCGTGGTTGACCATGGCCACCACCACCATCGCGGCCACCACCACGACCATTGTCTCTACCACCACGGCCTCCTCCTCGACCAAAACTATGACCACCATCTCTACTGCCACGTCCACTACCACGTCCACCACCACGACCAACAACACTAGAAACTAGGGCAGAAGAGTGAGTACTCGGCACCATAGAACTCTGTCCTAGAAAGGAACGATTGTGACGGGAGAAAGTATCTACCGCCGTAGGTAACTGCTCTCCAGTAAGGATTTAAGATTTATAAGATCCGAGCGCAGGATCCAAGCCGGCTAGGATAATTGAAACATGAAACTCTTCCTTCTGTTTTTGAGCTTCCTTCTAATCAGTAGTAACATGATGATATTGAAGCAGTTTCTTCCACAAAGCCTTCTTTGATGCCAGATATTCATTCACTGGCTTCCCATTTTGCTTTGTATTAAACAATAACTCGTACAACTCATAGATACGTGCAACGTTTCGCTTATACGAATATGATTCTTCCAGAGATGCCCAAATATGTTTGCTTGATTCACACTACTGAACATTAGCAGCGATATGCGACACCATACTATGCTACAACCAAAACATAACGTATGCATCTGCACTCATCCAATCTTCATACTCAGCGGAAGTTTCAGGCGAGGTTTCTTCCGTCAAAAACTTTAACTTCTTCTTCGTCCTTAACACCACTTTGATAGACTTGGACCAGGCAATGTAGTTCGTACCATTGAGTTTCACCGCTGTAATCGACTTTCCTAATTCATCATTATGAATAATAGTGAAAGGAGAACCACCAGCACTACCACCACTATTAACCTCGACTGAAGATTCGATCCCCACCATACTTGCAGATGCAACAGAAAGACGAGATCTTTGAAACCCTAGATCTCAAAACGAACCTCAACCGACTACGAACAACCAACGAAGATCTGTAGAAACCATAGATCTCATAAACGAACGACGAACAACGAACGACGAACGACGAATCATGAAAAGTAGATTAAAAACGGCCGAATTTTTTTTTCGAGGCTGCCGCCCCGAACCCTCCAATCAGGGGCTACCGCCCCCGAACCTTTGTCGAACTCACGGCCGAGTCGTGGATGGGATGTACAATACTTTCAAATATATGCTCTGATACCAAGTGAAGTTTGAAGATGGAGAGGAGAGAAGGAGAAAAGTAATAGAAGAGAGAATATGAGAAAGGAGATTGCAAGGGTATAAAATCCTAGGTTGCATCTTTGAAACCCTGTTAGAGTTATATTTTTTTTAAGGGATCACGATCCCCGCTGTTAAGCTTCTCCGAATATTTTAGAAATAGCAGTCGTTGGATCTATCTTCTTTGACAGTACAAATTAGCTCAAAATTTCGCAAGAAATTTGGTATTTTAAAGATCTAATCTGTATGATAAAAAAGATAGATCCAATGGCTGGCGGAGATCCTAACCCCCCCATTATATATATATAGCCAAGAACCTCTAGCTCAAGTGGTTAGAGTAAGGCATATCCCCCCAAGAGGTTGCAGGTTCGAGCAACAGGGAAAGCACATTTTATTTCCTGTGGAGGAATTAATGTGAGTAGTGGTGAAGTGCATGTGCGGGCCTTCGAGCCGGGATGTGTGGAGCCTTCGGGCCGAGTATGTAGGCCTTCGGACCAGGAGTCTGTAACACAATTACCTTATATATATATATATATATATATATATATATATATATATATATATATATATATATAAGGTAATTGTGTTACAGACTCCTGGTCCGAAGGCCTATATATATATATATATATATATATATATATATATATATATATATTCTAGTTTGATGTGATGACCGCCTTCTGTCAGTGACCACTGGTTCATGAATAGTAAATTGGATATTACCTACAGCTTCCTGGATATTAGCAGTTGTCTTCCCAAAGCTAGGGTTAGGGTTCCTCCTGCAATCTGAATTTGAGTGATATATATGGATATAAATAAAAAATGCACGCTACGACGGCTCCAGCGGGCAAATTAGGCTCAGGGAGAGCAACCATCCTTTAGCGTCTCTATCGACCGATGGCACATGGGGGTGGACAATCGTTGATCGTCGGCGACGGGGTGGTTGCAAGGAAGGGGGGAAGGGGGTGGAGGCCGCAACCAACGGGGTGTTAATGGATTTAGGGTGAGCGAAGGTCGGAAGCATACCTCTGGCGTGGACTCAGGGTCGTGGGCGGTGGGTGGTGCTGGAGGTGTGCTGAATCACCGGGAGGGGGAGGATGGCGAAACCTAATAGAGACAGTGGGTAGGTGGCGCTCGGCAGAGGGGACATAGGGCTGCGAAAGATGCCAGAAATAGGTGGTCGACAAGAACAAAGGGGATTTGCTCCTCCTACTTCTTGCTTGGGGAGCATATGGTTAACCATAACACAAATGAGAAGTCATGGGTTGAAGTATGCTAGTCAGGGGTATCTCAACCTACCGTTGAGATGCAGTACGTGGAATCGAATATTGTCAATGGTAGACGGTGCGCCCAATTCGCAACGGAATATTTGGAGGTGACATCGGACTACTGGAAGAACATCTTGATTATCTACGTACTGGGTGATAAATTGTACTACGGACAAATTAGAGCATATGTGAATCGAGTATGGAAACCACGAGACAATATGGAGATTTTCTCCCGCAACAACGGATTATACTTCGTTAGATTCAGACTGCAAGAAGACGCGAAACACACCTTCGCGGGGGGTCCATGGACTTTTTATGGGCATCTGATTATTCTCAACCAATGGCACCCGGGTGCAAAATGTGAACGTGATCTCCTTCATATGGTCTCATATGGATCCGTCTTCCAGGATTGCCCAATCAGTTTTGGAGTATTCCAATGCTGATGAAGCTTGCGAGCCTAATCGGGAGGCCTATTAAATCAGATGATGCTACGGCTATGAAAGCGAGACTTCCTTACGCTCGATTGTTCGTTGAGATCGAGGCCGACATTGAACTTCCGCGGGAAGTTGAATTTGAATTGCCAATTAGGGAAGTCCTGTCGCAAGTAGTTGACTATGAGTGGATGCCACATGTGTGTAGTCGTTGTCACTGTTTTGGACATGTGATCAAATTGTGCTTGAGGGAGGCTGCAGAAGATGGCCATGAGGCCGGGACTAGCAACTGCCACCAGCATAGACCAGAAGATCAACCGGCAAATGAAGATGTGCATACGGAGACGGAGGACAATCCACCAAGGGATATCGACAAAATTATGGTCAGCCAAGCAGCGGTCTCATCTAGTGTACTGAGGAAGAGACCACGGAGAGGAAGGAAAAAACGGATGGGCCCTGCCAGATAGTCCCATATAGAGAACGGAGTTCTGTGCAGACTAGGAGCCAATCAACACTTGCTACTAGAGGGTGGGGTCTCCCAGCTCCATTCTAAATTATATAGGAAGAAGTGGCAAGCCACGTCAAAGCCAACAACTGGGGATGATATACCGTATGTGGACAACCCAAAATGACGTTTACTCTTGAACGAGCATACAGTTGATTCCAATAATGGTGGTATGGAGTAGTAAGAAGTAGGATCTAAACTCTCCGCGCACATGACGGGAAGTTCAGGTGGAGTCCAAGGTACCATAAACTTACATTAATGTTAATCCTGACATGGTCTATGTACTAACTCGTTGTGTAGATGGAGGGAGATTAGAGCAGTAGCGAAGAAAGCACAAAGTTCAATTACTACTTTGCTGGAAACGAAAATAAAATCAGAGAGGAAGCTAACTAGAAGAAGTCCTAACTTTGGTCACATGAGCACAATCTCAGTCAGAGTGATATGGCGCGAATATGGATACTATGGGACAACAGAACTTGGACGGAGATATAACACACACTTCAGATCAGCTAATAACTGGAGTGTTCACTAACAAAGGAGGTTTCAAGATTATGTTCAGGGTTGTATATGGACACAATAACAGGTGTAAACGAGAACGTCTGTGGCAGGAGATTATACTTATAAGTGTGGTAGTTGAAACTCAACTTCAACTTCCACTTCTTCTGGTTGGAGATTTCAATGCAATATTGTTCAGTCAGGAAGAAAATTGGGGGTCGTCGAGTCCCAGACTATATGCTCGATGATTCCCGCGGATGTCTTTTGCAATCCTACCTCAAATGCCTGGAAAGGTCAAGATATATCTGGACGTGGACCAACAGAGCCATCAACAATAAGATTGCTTGTCAGTTGGATAGAGCTATCGGCAACAATCGCTGATTTGACATAATTCCAGAGGTGAAGACGGAAGGACTTGCTGCTTCCACCAATGACTACGTGCCCATCCTGGTGCGCCTGACGGAGCCATCTTCTGTTGGTGCTCGGCCATTTTGCTACAATAATGCATGGGCCATGATACCTGGGTATAGGAAGGCGGTAGAAGCTGGACTCAAGGCCAAAGTGGACGGTTGTCCAATACCGTTTCGTTCAGCAGCCCAAGGCAGTGAAGCGCTCTCTGAAGGTATAGAATCACACTCGACCAAAATCGGGGCTGGTCCAGCTGGAAGCAGATCTCCAGGCGGTACAAGACCGGGTGCAAGCAGACCTTTAAAACCCGGACCTGGCGCGAGAGGAGGAGATATTGGAGGAGGTACATATTCTTTCTTTGTAGGAGGAAATTCAACTGGCACAACGTGCCAAATACAAATGGCTGAAGGATGGTGACAGGTGTTCAATTTTTTTATGATATAATACGGACGCGCCAACACAGGAACAACATAAGTAAACTCATTGACACAATGGGCAGAGATATTTCCTCTCTGAAGGACATTCAGACGGAGGTCATCGCATTCTATGAGAATTTATACAATCAGGTTGACTATCCTCAAACGTTCCAAGAACTCATATGTAAGAAGATAGTCACTAATGAAGGTAATCATCTATTAATGGCTCCAGTTACTATGAAGGAATTGGAGGAGATAGTGAAATATGCAGATCCAAATAAGGCTCCTGGGCTGGATAGTTTCAGCAGTAAATTTTACAATACTCACTAGGAAGAGGTGAAGAACCCCATTCTTGCTATAACTCGGGATTTCTTCCAAAACGGAAGATTGTTTTGGTAGTTGAATCACACCTTCCTCACTCTTATTCCAAAAAAAGAAGTTGCTACATCGCTGAATGATTTCCGCCCTATTGCCTGCTGCAATTTCTTGTACAAAATTATCACTCATAGTATGTGTCGTCGTATGGAAAGAATCATGCAGGGACTTGTTTCCCTAATCAAACTGCATTTGTAAAAGGAAGGTCAATTGCTGAAAACAATTTGTTGCATGAAATGGCCAGGAACTTTAATAAAGTTGGTGGAAACAAGGCTTGTATGAAACTAGATCTCAAAAAAGCTTATGAAATGGTTAATCGCAAATTTGTCTTCTGAATCATGATGGCCATGGGTTTTAATAAAAAAATGGGTGAATATGGTGCACGAATGTATTTCTACGTCGACTTTCTCGATTCTTATTGAGGGTCAACCATATGGATTTTTCTCCAGTAGCCGGGTCTGCACCGGGGGGATTCGCTATCCCCTATCTATTCACATTGGTCATGGAGTATTTTACGTGTCTGATGGATGTGACAGTGCACAAGAAGCAAATTACTCCGTCGTACAGAACAAGCACCCCAAACATGTCACACTTAATTTACGTTGATGATTTGTTATTGTTCCTGGTTCCAACTAATAGGGGATTAGCTGCCACTGCAAGGATTATGACAGAGTTCGGACACCTCACGGGGCTCCAACTTAATAGGAATAAGAGCAAGGTTTACTTCAATTTCCGCTGTCCAAATCAGGAGGAGTTGAAAGACATTATCCAAGATAAGAAGGGACATCTACCGGTGAAATACTTGCGGTTACCGCTGTCTATTAATTATGCTCGTGCCATTAATTCTCATTTGGAAGTCAGATCGAACTAGTGAGATCGAACTAGTGTGCTCGGTCATCTCGGCCATCACAATATTCTGGCTCCAAGCATTAATGCTCCCAATGGCTACGATTCGGAAAGTGAAAAAATTGTCTACTGATTTCGTATGGCGTGGAGGTATACATGCCATTGCATGGGCAGACATTTCATCCAAGAGAAGAAGGGGGGTCGGACTTTGTTCATTTTCTGTTCTTGGGGATTTAGCTGGACTGAAGCTGACTTGGAATTTTATAGAAAGGAAATCGCTATGGGCAAGATGGACTAGAAACAAATACTTAAAGGAAGCAAGCTTCTAGGTTCAGCCAATAAACAATAACTATTATGTGATATATAAAACAATTCCGCAAAATAGAGAAGATCAAAATGGTACTCACAAGGGTTATTAGCAATGGAGAGGACACCAACTTGTGGCTTGATCCGTGGCTTCATCATCATTTGTTCAGAGATCAGGACGGTAGACTTATACGTTGATGGGACGCAATGAGCATGTTAGCTGTTTAATTCGGCAAGGAATATGGAGGGTGGAGGAGCATCCGGCAGGCATATTGCTTAGAGCAGACATTACCGGTCTTCCAATAGACCATATTAGCGGCAACGACAAATGGGTTTGGGATGGCACATCATCGGATAAGTTTGAATCTGCCAAGCGTACGAGCAATTCCGGCCAAGGAACCAGAAAATCCAACATGTAGAGTTTATTTGGCTGAAAGGAATCTCGAGTAAATGAAATTTGGTAAGTACAAAGCATTAAAAGAAAGATTGTTAACGTTGGACAGACTCACCAGTTTGGAGTATAGATATAGGGGCAAAGCTGCTCATTGTGCCAGCAAGGCAGGGAATCAATCAACTATTTATTTTTTACTTGTCCGTTTGCATGGGATATCTGGTCTGTACAAAAAAAGTAAGTTGGAGCTTAATTCTTGCATAGTCCTAGACATTAATACACAAATAAAAGACATCTAATCAAAGGGGAAGAGGGGTTGGGTGGTTCAAGAGAGCTCGAATTTGATTATCGACATTTGTCTGGCATGTCTGGAAAGAAAGAAACCACCGCATTTTTGAGGGGTGCGCACAACTCAAGTGGGAATCCTGCACAACATTGAGTTTGATGTAATAGTATAAGTTAATAATTATGGCATAGATGTAATTGTTCTAATCAATAATAAAATTACCTTTTTCCAATATATATATATATATATATATATATATATATATATATATATATATATCCAAAATCTCAACGTGTCAACATGATTTATAATTAGTCTCAAAACATTAGAAAAACACATTTAGTCTCAAAATATCAATAAAAGTACAAAGCATATGATGATGACATCATGCCACCGGTTACGAAGACCTACTAACGTAGAAGACGGCGCAACGCGGCCTCATTATGGATTAGCATTTGAAATTTGAATTCAGTTTTTTTATTCTTTCCATTTGTCAAAACTGAATTGTCATAGTCAATAAGAAGTGTAGTTGTGTTTACTATTCCTTAGGAGTTTGTTTCGTTTGTTTTGTTTGTTTCGTGTGGGTCTATTTATATCCTTGTTTGTTGAAGGAATGAATGAATGAATACAAAATTACTTTAATGAGCTCCTCTTTCTTCCGAGCTATGATAGCCCAATAGTTTCGTCTCTCCTACCCCTCAACAAACAGCAGCAACAACATACCTAATCCGGTAATCATTCGATAAATCAAAATCAGATTTCCTTTCAAATGAATCATGTAATTAAAACAACTGCGTATCTACATCCAATATACTATCAATATATTGCTGATCCACAAATAAGCTTGAGTGTTTCTACAAATATAAAATTGGAACTTTTTATTATCATCCTATATATTAAATAGAGAACTAGCCTGATTTATGTGGTAACATTTAATTCATTTTTTTATAAAATCTAAGGTTTGCATGGTAGCTTATGGCCTCTTGCTTTATATAATCATTAATTTCGGCAACCTAGAAATTATCTGGTAATTTAGCAAAGTATTAAATAAAACTTGTTTTAATTCAATTTAATTTGATGATTTTAAGCCTCACATTCATTCCATACCCATTTTGGTATTAGAGCATGGTTTAGATTTAGGTTTGCATTAGATTCCTTCAATTTATGTATTAAAAATATATAAAGTATCTTTTATGACCCATATCATATTGCATGCTCACCCGTAACGATAGACAATACCAACCCACTCCTGATATGGCCTATGAACAAGAACAAATGTTACAAGATATCCTAAACTGCCTAATTAACATAAAAACGGATTTCAATGCTTTAAGAACATCTAATGAAGAGATTAGGAAAAAATTGAAAGTCTTAAAAGTGAATGTTTTAGAACTCCCGATCTGTTGGATGAGGGTTCCCATCATAGTTGCCATCGAGAGATGGATAGAGACACACAATTTGGATCATCATAGGGATGTCCCAGTTGTGCATCAAGACTTTAGACAACCCTAAAATCATCTGGATAGGAGTCGTGAGGACCCTAGGCTTAGTGTTGTTCGATGTGTCTTGTCACAAGCTAGAAAGACTGACAATTGACGTCGTACCTCTATTTTTTTACACCTTTATTAGAATTGATAATCAATCATGTAAGATAATTTTGGACCGTGGGAGTTGTGTTAACGCTATTGCATCTAACATAGTAGCCAAGACTGGTCTTAAGACTGAACCTCACCCTAATTCGTATAAGATTAGATAGGTAGATGAGTCATCCATCAGTGTTAAGGAGAGATCTTATTCCTGTAGAGTTTGCTATTTACAAGGACAATGTATAGTGCGATGTGATTAAGATGGATGTGAGATATATCATTTTAGGAAGACCTTGGTTATTCGATTTAGGCGACACTCTATGGACGTTCCAACTATTGCACATTCATGTATAGGGGTCAGAAGATTAGGGTAAATTCTGCGCAACCAAAGCCTAATCCAAATATTGAAAAAAATGTAATCTCCGATAAGAAGAAATGGCTTGCCCTTATAGTCCCTAAAGAAATGGAAGATGAGATTTCAAAAGGGACTGCAGTAGTTGCCTTAGTTGCTTGGAAAGTCAAAGAGGACTTCCAAGAGCGAGTCTTAACTGATGCAATTTCCAGCCTTGAGGATCTCCTAAATTATTTACCTCCGATGCGTGACATTCAAAACGGCTATTGATCTTGTCCCGAGAGTTGAGAACAAAGCCGCTGACGCACTTAGCCGACATATAGCTGTATTTTCTGGCATTAGTGCCTAAGTTGTTGGCTTTGATTCAGTCAAAGAATATTACGAGACGTGTCCTGACTTGGTGAGATTTATATACTTTTGCGAGATGGGTTGACTCGTGAGATAGATGACTTTCTATTGACAGATGACTATTTATTTTGATTTAGCAAGCTATGTATACCACGTACTTCAATGAGAGATTTCTTGGTGTGAGAATTACATGCTGGCGGTTTGTCCGGTCACTTTGGGCAAAATACGACTATAAAAGCCGTTGAGGATCAGTTTTATTGGCCTAGTGTCAAAAGAGATATTGCTAAACTTGTCGGTCAGTGTCATACTTGCTAACTGGCTAAGCAACAAAAACAAAATATGGACTTGTACACTCTGCTTCCTGTACCTAACCGTCCATGGATATATGATAGTATGGATTTCGTAGTAGGTTTACAAAGATCCTTAGGAAACATAATTCCATCTTTGTGGTAGTAGACCATTTTTCGAAGATGGTCCACTTCTGTCCTGTTCTAAAATGCCAGATGCCTCCAAAATTGCTAGAATTTATTTCGATGAAGTCGTTAGATTGCATGGGTTACTGAAAACGATTGTGTCCGACATGGATGTTAAGTTTCAAAGCTACTTTTGGAAAACCCTATGACACTTGAGAGAAACAAAGTTGACCTTTACCACGGCTTATCATCCCCAGGCTGATGGACAAACTGAGATGGTTAGAATTTAGGAAATCTTCTATGTTGTTTGGTTGGAAAATATATCAAGAATTGTGATATCATATTACCTAGGATCGAGTTTGCATATAGCTATTCAGTTAATATGTATATTGGCATGAGTCCATTTTAGGTCGTGCAAGGTTTCAAACCTAGGAGGCCTATAGATCTCATTTCCATGTCTCAGTATTCTACGGTCTCTGATTCTGCATCTGCATTTGCCAAACATGTTCATGATTTACATAAAAAAATCAGCAAAAAATTGAAATAAGTAATGCTCAATACAAGTTTTCTGCTGATAAATACATAAAATTTCTTAAATTCCAAATTGATGATTATGTTATGGTTCGGATTATACTGGAACGGTTTCCTCCAGGATCAGTTAAGAAATTACATGCTCGCAGTGCATGACAATTTAGAATTTTGCAGAGAATTGGACCGAATGCGTATGTCATTGACTTACCTCCTGGATTCGGGATAAGTTTCACATTTAATATTGAAGATTTAATGGCCTACAAGGGTCCCCCAATTAGTCCAGATAATCCACTTATGGATTCACATGAGCCTACCCTTGAGCCTTTGTCAGAGAGCGTCCCACCACTACCCTCACTTCCATGATCCCAATCATCATATCACATTGATAAAATATTAGATGATCAGATCATCCTTACTAGAGATGGTGGTTGTCAACGTTACTTGGTTCGATGGAAAAGTCGTCCCGAATCTGATGATTCGTGGATTACACGGGAGGAGCTGCAACGCCTTTATCCAGATTTACTGGAGTACTATGATAGTAGACAAGGGAGTCATTCGTTAGAGCCGAATTTTTTCACCCTGGGAGAATTGATGAGGACATCATGCCCACCTGTTACGAAGACTTACTAACGTAGAAGACGACACACAGCAGCCTCATTATGGATTAGCATTTGAATTTTGGATTCAGTTAATGCTTTTCCATTTGTTAAAGCTGAATTGTCCTAGTCAATAGGAAGGGCAGTTGTGTTTACCTACTTCTTAAGAGTTTGTTTTATTGTTTGTTTTGTGTGGGTCTATTTATATCCTTGTTTGTCAAAGGAATGAATGAATAAAAAAATTACTTTGATGTGCTCCTCTTTCCTCCCGGTTGCGATAGCCAAATAGTTCTCTCTCCCACCCCTCTCTTATTCCTAACCCCCTTGCCACTCTCCTTCGGACAACAAAAGCAGAAGCAGCAAAAGCAGAAGCAGAAGCAGGCGGCGTAAGCAGAAGCAGCAAGCAAGCAGAAGAAGACAACAGCAAACAACAGCAGACAACAACAAATAGCACCAGAAGACCTAATCCGGTAATCATTCGACAAATCAAATTCAGATTTCCTTTCCAATGAATCAAGTAATTGAAACAATTGCGCATCTACATCCAATATACTATCAAAATATACTATCAATAGGTTGTTGATCCACAAATAAGCTTGAGTGCTTCTACAAACATAAAATTGGAACATGTTATTATCCTACATATTAAATAAAGAAATAACCTGATTTAGGTGGTAACATTTGATTCAATTTTCTACAAAATATAAGGTTTGCATGATAGCTTGTGGTCGCTTGTTTTATATAATCATTAATTTTGGCAATCTAGAAATTATCTGATAATTAATAAAGAGTTAAATGAAACTTGTTTTAATTTAATTTAATTTGCTGATTTTAAGCCTCATATTCGTTCTACGTCAGCATATGTCTTTAATCTTCGTAACTAAGTAAACACCAATACCCTCCGAGTCCTTTTTATTGTTATCACCTTCATACATGAAAATTACAACTTCCAAATCATGCTCATCAAGTAACAAATTGGCAATTTCAACAACTTCAACACCATTAAATAACTTAAATTGCTCTCTACCAAGAAAAAGTTAGGGTTGGTTCACTTATTGGGTTTCGAAGTTGGGTTACCACGATCAAATAAAATGTGTTGGATTATCTCTTCAACGTACCTACTAAGTACCAATGAAGTATGAAAAAATAAATTATAAACAAAATAAATAAAAAATTGTATGTATGCAATATGTACCAAATATTTTACCAACGAGTACCAATACTTGGTAGGCATTCGGTATGGGTACACCTTCCTAAATGAAGTACATTAATTATTGAATATCTATATTCAAGGGCAAGGTCCTGAAAGAAAATGTGGGAGCTTGATTAGATCTCATATTCCCTATGTAGCTCATCCCTCAAAGAGGGCGGAGCTAGCCAATCCACTCCGTGGGGGCAAAAATCCTATAACATAAGCTGGGGTCTAGCCTTCTTCTTTTCCTTGGAGTGTGGGGACAAATTTAAGGAACAAATAGAATATTTCTAGCTAGAAATTTAAGCAAGGCTAGAAATTTAAGGAAAAAGATACTAATTTAAAGAATCAAATAAGAGTAATTAAAAAAAATCTGTATAAAAAAAAACCGTGGGGGCGGCGGACTCCAATCTTGCTTATGCAGCTCCGCCCATGCCCTCAAACCAATGATTCCCTTCTCAAAGTAATAGTTTTTCTGGTCTGTAGTATAGTTTCGCGAGATAGGAATGCATCATCGAGCAGACGAGAATGGATCCTAGATGCTGATAACTATCACTTTTTAGGTGTCCCTTGTATTGTACTACTTCATTTCCTTTTGAATTTTGGTTGAATTTAGATCTCATATATGATGATTTCAACCTACTAATTTAAAACCTTTAGATAGCAAAGTTTCACTTGATAGTTCTACCATAAATTGTTTTGTTTCTTCTTAGCTCAATCGCTACTAGTTTTCTCATGTTATATGACGGCATTCCTTTCGGAAGAACTTGATGTAATATGGCAAAATCTCTCATCCTTATTATTTTGGACAAGTTGTATCAAATGCTAACCATTTGTGTATTTACTTACTTTGTCTGGCCTCATGCTGCTTCCTTATAAAGATATACTATAACATAAACCTTAATGATGAAATATCGTTACTGACACATAGAACTGGATCATTATCCCAACAAAGCCTTAGGCAATTTAGCATATGCTAGTATCTATGGATATTCATATTTAGAGTGGAAATATAATTAAGTAGTTCAGATCAACATAGCATAGATGTTAGACTCTTATGGAGAAAAAAAATAGCATTATGGCAGGTATGTTAATCAAGGAGAGAATGATTAGCACATTGTTGGTTGTCCCGAAGTTTCCTTGAACTCCCCTGGTCTGTTTGAGCCCAATCTGGTTAAAAATTTCATTTTTTTTTCGGTGGGGGGTTGAGGAAGAGCAAAATTTGATTCTTTGGGACAGAACTCGAGTAAGATAAGTATGATAAACCATGCTTGCAAACAAATTCATAGTTTAACTAGGACAGTCCAGAAAATTTGAGAAATTACAAAACATAACTAAATCTTACTACCTCAAACTGTGGTTCAGTGTTTGTAAGTTATTCACTCAAATAAGGGAACAACACATTTGATACGAAATACATAAGAATCATATATACTTATGTTTTTCCCATAAACAAAACATCTATCCGAATATATCAATTCATGGTAATCACTTGTCAGAGAGCTCAATTGAAGCCTTCACATTTTAGTATTGCTTTCTATATGTTTGAAATGTGTTTCCTACTATTGCATATTATTTCAGCCACTGATCCATAGATTCCACATGCTACAAGTCACACCAATGAATATCACCCCGACAGTTACATAGATTAATATGTAATTTTTATATTCTTTTTGAGATAGTATTGATGTCTCGTTTGCTTACAGAAGCTCAAGGAGTCATTGTGTAATATGAATATCCCAATGTAGTATGTTCACAGTTCTAGTCTTTTTAATATTATATTGCATGCAATTGATTTCACAAATTTGCCAAGTCGGCTATTCGTTAGTAAAAAAAATAATTTCTTAACTGCAGATGCATTTGACACTGACAAACTACTTTGTTGTCTGGAGAGCGTGAAGCATGGTCGTGCTGTTGACGTTCCAAATTATGATTACAAAACTCATAAGCACATGCATCCAGCACGAAAGGTACAATTGTTTAATACGCAGGCATACATACAGAGATGTATATTTATGTTTGTGTCCATGTATACATATATTATGCCTAACAAGTAACAAGTGAGATACCCAGAAACTTTGTTCATCTATATGGAATTGTTTGTTTATGGTCGTAAATCTTGTCTAATGTAAGTTGATTTTGTTACCTATGGCTGAGCCTGTATATCTTAAAGAGCACTGCAATGGGCATAAGCTTAATTTCTTTCCAGTTTTGTTTCAATTTTGTTCTAATTGCTTTGATGAATTTAAGCCAAGTCTTGTTATACTAATCTCTATAATGGAATGTTTCTACAATTTTAATGCATTCACACATGCTTAAGGTTTTAACATATTTGCTGCTCAAATTCTCTTTTCCTTTCAGAACTTTGAAGTGCAATATGTTTGTTATCAGTTCACCTGTTTACTGTACACGTGTTTATTCAATTCGTGTCAGGTCAATCCTTCAGATGTCATAATACTGGAAGGCATATTAGTGTTCCATGATCAACGTGTTCGAGATTTGATGAACATGAAAATCTTTGTCGATACAGGTTTCTCTCTCTCTCTCTCTCTCAACATGAAAAATCTGTTCTGCTAACTTTTTGTTCTAACAGGTTTCTTTGCATCTTGCATAGAGTTTAAAGTGTGTATATGTTTGATTGGATGGAGACAGGGATTCCTTTGGTATTAGTAGTTCCATACCTGATGTCTACACATCATGTTCTGAGTTCTTTGAGAAGTTCACTAACTATTTATCTTTGTCATGAAAAGTGCAGTACACAGTATACAAATCACTTTGGTGTTTGAGAATGTTTTATCTCAAAACATAAAGCAAGGGTCTGAACTCACTCGAATACACATCATGGTGTCTATTGGGCCAGGCCGGGCTTAGCCCAGGAGAGGAAGCGGGCCGGGCCGGGCCGGATCGGAAGGGAGAGGGGAGAACCCAGCCTGGACCCAAAGCCCGGTAGCTTTGGGCCGGGCCGGGTCCGGGCTTAATCCGGGCTGGGCCGGGCCTGACCCGCAGACCGAGCAATTTAAAACAAAAAAATTCTAGTAAATTGTACTATATTTATACCTCATTTATGTGTACTTAAAACACAAAATGAATTTGAATGAGTGGTTAGGGGGAGAAACTTAAAGTCAGGACTTGCTCACAGGGGGTCATGGGTTCGATTCCCTCCCTCTCCATTTGCAAATTTAATTTTTTTTATGTATATTATTTGAACCGGAGACCGGGTTCACCCGGGTCTGAACCGGGTTGGAGGACTGGGTCGGTCTGGGCCGGGTCAAGCGGGTTTAGTAGGTTTAACCGGTTCGGACCGGTTCTTGAACCGGGCTGGACCGAACCGGGCTTTCGGGCCAAAAATATAGACCCGGTCCGGACCCGTTATATTGATGGGCCGAGCCGGACCGGTCCGTTGATCGGGTCCGGGCCAGCCCAGCCCGGGCCCGGGCCGGGTTCCGGGCCGCTTGGCCCATTATACACCTTGAAATACATATAAGTTACATATAGTCTTAATGTGGTAGGGCCCATCATGTTATGTATCTCATGTGATACCAAGTTATTTCAATAAACTGCAAATACAGTTGGGCCTTGTTCTCATTTATCTTAGTATGATGCTTTTCAATAGAAGATAAAGTTGTGTAATAGTTCTGTGAGGCACTGTTGATGAAAAATTAGGATCTCTAGGTTATGAAGTTAAATGTTAGTCAGATTCACGTCTGTTAAGGAGTAGGTGACTCATTGGTAGTGTATACTCACAGAAGAAAGTTCTTGATGGCAGATGCTACACCCTTTCTCACAGGTTAAATCCATGTTCATTTTGGTCGACCCCTAGTTCTAGCAGATCCTTTAACTAAGATCCAGATGCTCCTAATTGATACATGTAATTGCTTTTTGTAGCACATGTGAAGACCATCTCAAACGATCCTCTTTATCAACAAATTGCACTACCTAACTTTCAAGGAATGCAGACATTTCCTATTCTATCTTCTAATATACCATTTATCCTCTCATTATTATCATTTCAGCTACACTAAGTTTTTCGAAATGCTGGTTCTTAATTGCTCAACGTTCTGAGCATGCAAATGTTTATATGTCCATCTGTGCATATGCATATTAGTAATTTTGTATCATATGAGAAAGTTCATAAACAACTATGGTTCAACCTCTGTTGCTGGACCACCATGGAAGAAAGTTTTTCCCTTTGTTGCCTGCTATGGGACTAAACTAAGGATAATAAACACAGTAAAATATATACAAAAGAGCTATCTTCTACAATTACCATCTTTTTTCTAAACAAATGAAAATTTGGAATTTGTGTTTGTTTTGGTTTACCAATGTCGTTTTCACCATCCTTTTGTGCTGAAGTTTGATTTTCTGTTCCAGATGCTGATATTCGTTTGGCAAGGAGAATAGAACGTGATATTGTTGAGAATAATAGGGATATCAGGACAGTTTTAGACCAGGTTGTGAATTTCTCATTTTCTGTTACATCCTTTATACAATATTTGGAACTACTTCTGATGAACCTATTTGCACTTCAGACTAGTCATGCTATTTTGAATTATTGGCAGGTCCTTAAGTCTGTATGCACCATACAAGACTTGGTGCATCTGTGCATATTTCTGTTCTGCTTTGCAAGTACTTATTAACATTTAAAATGAACTAAATGCATCACTGACCTGCATAGTAGGCAGATTTCACCAATTAGGAAAAGTAGAACAATTTAGCACATGACTATGCTCTAACTTTTGCCTTACTAAACAAATTAGTCGTTGGACCTACCTTTGCTGGCATCTAATTGTGTCATTACAGTATTTCTAGATGGCAATATCTTGACAATGTTCAAGATGTATGTTATGTTGCAATGAACGAGGAGCTGGGGCAATTGATTGGGCATTTTGGCTAAGGTTGAAAGAAAGAAAAGAAAAAGTGGTAAAAAGAGGAAGAAAGAAAATTAGTACTCATCCTTGGTAATGCAGTTACCACCTACAATAGGAAGAGCTTTCGGTTATTTCCCAAATAATGCTAAGTATGCACATATTAAACTCACTAAAAGGAAACTACAAGAATAAGGCAAGGGAGAGAATTTAACAGAAATGCAAACACAGGGCACTCCAAGAATTGTTGTTGTTCAGAACTGTCATCAACTACGTGCAGTCATGACAACTCTATTCGTCTTTAATCACGTCTTCACGGCTTTAGAGGCTTTTAACACTGGATGCTCTATCTTCTTATCATGATTTCTCATGGCTACTTGAACCCACTACATACAACATCAAAGAAATTCGTGTCCATGCAAACCCATAACCACAAAAACAACAGAAAGATGAGAGCTTAAGTTTATTTACAAAATACACCCTTTTGATCAGCGCTGTTCCAGTGTCATCAAACTCCCCATCAGAGAGTGGCACTGCTGCCCTTTCTTCCAAACGAGCAGTTCAGTCCCTCCACAGTTGCACCACACGCTGCATTCACTTTCCTCTCGTATTCTCTCCCCTTTTGCAATACCTAATGCTTCCACGTCCTCTCTCATGATCACTTTGGGAGGTCCAGAAGCCACTTCTTCCACCCCCTCTTTAATTGATGGCTTTTCTTGGAGAAATTCATTTCAGGGAAGTGTTGGAGTTGTAGACGACAGTCATTTATCAAGACTCGTCGAGAAGAACCGGGAAGACAACAGACACCTTATCACCTCTTTAGGCAAAGAGCTTAACTTAGCAACTCTCAAAAGAGTCGTCCATCTCGAAAAGAGTCTACGTTCAAAGCAGAAAAAACAAATGAGGAAGAATGCAAAGAAAGCAAAGTAAATACAACAACAAATCAAGCAACTAGAGGGTCCATCGAGCAGAGTACGTCACATTTGTTTTACGGGCTGTAATTTCCAAGAGGAGTACGCCGCGTTACAAACTAAGCTCAAGATGCAACGAAAACTACCATCCATGAAGCAGAATATGCAATTTCTCGAAATCGAACAAGAACGAACGAACATCGCACGAGCGCAATATAACTTCGAATATCTTGTGAAACATGACATCGGGGACCTAACTCAATATTTGGAGATTAGGAACCCTCAAACCTTGATTGTATCAGGGGTCTGGGCCATTCCCCTCCAAGTTAACTTGTAGGGCAATGGACCAATCTTCTCTTTTGTATTGCACAGATCAAACCCAACTGTGTTTGTAGGGTTCAGGCAATCTCCCACCCATTTGCTTTTCATTTTGTTTACAGTATAGGGCAAAAAGCCCCCACAAATCAAGTGGTTTGTTAAAAAGGACAGAAAAAGAAAAAGAAAAAGAAAAAGAGAGAGTTACCAATATGAAGTAGGTTCACTCGAGTATTTTGGACGTTTAGTGGTCCATAATTACTTTTAGCAGTTGGACAGTAATAAGTTGTGCAATACTCTGAAGGAGTTTATATAGTGCAGAAAAGATATCCTAGTCGTAAGAAGGCACATTGGAGTTGTTGACATAGAGAACAAAGCCAGCACAGCTGCAGCCACGAGGCTGGGCGGCTATGATGATTACCCAGTCTTCATTGATTTTTTTTTTTGGCTGATGGACAGTAGTCTGGTTGCACTCTTTGGTGATCGAAGCATCCAAACCTCAGTCCTCTTTTGTCTGTCTGGTATATTTAACCAGTGGCTCCAGCCATAAAATGCTCCTTCTGCTGATACATCTGTAAATGCAGAGCTGCGGTTCTTTATGGTGTGCAATCAACAAAATAACCAACATCCAAAACACTGCTCTGTTGCATTAAAATCTGTGGCAACCGTATTCCCTGCTGCAAGCAGCACTAGGAGAAGGTTCAAGAGGTTTTCGTAGCCTTTGAATTGTTGGTCAAGAGACCTAGGTCCAATATCAAGCGGGGCATAGGGTTGATCGAGGGTATCCTAAAAACTAAACATTCATTACATAGTTTCTCTGGTGAAATTAAGATACTAGAAAAACAGAAGAGAAATTACACATAGAAGGTTACATTCAACGAAAAAAAAAGCTTATGTTCATCTTGATACTAACTTGTAAGCTCTTTATCCAGCTTCCATCCTTCGGTCTTCTCTGGTTCTGGTCATCATGAACTTTTCCACAATTACATGGGACCTCTATAGATCATAATCCAAATTGAGAAGGATACATGGAAAGATTGACAGAATCTTATATTGGCTGCTAACTTGAGGATCTATCTGTTGTTGCCAATTTATGACCAAGAAAGGGCGTCGCCATAGAAATTAAAAGCTTATATAGGATAATGGGAGTTAGGCAACTTAACTTATAATTCATGTTTATGCCTGTATACCGGGGCTCAAGGTACCCAAGGGTGCAAAAGCATCCAAAAGAAAGGGGAATGATGATAAGATATGCTATAGGGATTTGGATTCTTCTTTTAAGAAAGCATAGGGATTTGGATTCATTTCTAAGGTATGACAAAAAACAAAAGTAAAAAAAAAAATAATCAAATTATAGGAAACAGATCTCCAGCTAATTATAATCTACTTTTTGTATTCTGATATTTAAAATAGTTCATTGTATCTTCTCTCATGCTGTAATATATGATCTCGCTGATCTGTAGTTCTTTTGTGCAGTACTCAAAATTTGTGAAACCTGCGTTTGATGACTTTATACTCCCAACGAAGAAGTATGCTGATATCATCATTCCTCGTGGTGGAGATAATCATGTAGCAATCAACTTGATTGTGCAACATATACGTACAAAACTTGGTCAGCATGATCTTTGTAAAATATACTCAAATCTTTATGTCATTCAATCGACATTTCAGGTATTTGTTGGAACTTTGAGTGGAAAAGTAGGGTGGAAGTATGCTATGCAAATTTTTTACTTTCAAATGTCATTATTTTTTAAATTGAATGTACATGCTAAACTTCCAGATACGTGGCATGCATACTTTGATACGTGATGCCAAGACAACAAAACATGATTTCATATTCTATGCTGATCGGTTGATTCGTTTGGTTAGTATACATTTGTCTAGTATAGAATTATCTTGAATTACATAATTTAGTTTTGTACACTTATTAACAGGTCGTTGAGCAGGGTCTGGGCCATCTTCCATTTATAGAAAAGCAGGTGATTACTCCTACTGGTAAGGACTATCATATTTGGCTATAAGCAGAAGTTGTTGAGTCCACACTAATTTCATAATGCATTCTATGTAATTTGTATTTCTTGGACGATGAATAATTATGCATTTGCCGGAAGAACCTGGCGATCTCAACTATTGTGATGGAAATTTAGTTGTTCTCAAGATTGTCCTAATGCTTCTCTCATGATTAAGGAAGCTTATATTGATTAGACTGAAGTGAATCATTATGAGGTTCCTACCGGTCACAGATGACCAATACAGGCTAACATTATTTTCTATATATAAAAAGCTTAGTTACATGTCCTTAGTTTTCTCACACGGTCTAATAGGAACTTCCCTAGTATAAGGTGATGGTCTCTGGAGACTTGTTACTCTATTTATTGTTAAACCTCTAAATATTTATGGCTCTTGCGCATTCCTTCTTTATGGTTGATTGGGATTATCTTTGAGACTTTGACCTGTTGTTCTGCATACCATGTATACTTGACTTCATGTCTGCATTTTGATACAGAACTTGAATGTGATTATGTGTGCAACAATTAGTTCCTTACTTTCTCTAGGCAATGCCTTGAACAACATATGAATGTAGATTCAAACATCATCACATAATGTACATGCCTAGAGCACACACATCTAAGTTGCTTCAAGATGGCTAGCTTAGATGGCATGGAATTGACTGATGGTGGAGTGGAGTCACTTGATATATTTTACGAAAGAAAAGAATTCTTGCATGACTAATCTAGAGCAGCAAATCAGAACCATAATAGGGTGGTCTCCATCTGTCCAAATTAACCATGCTTCATAGATAGAGTTGTAGTGGGTTGGGCTTGATTTAACCTGCTACAAATTTCTATTTGCATTTTGTACACCTGTGGTTGAACTGCTTTTATCCTACTTGGCTATCTCGATTTGGTATCTTACTCATAAAAGGAAATCGGTTGCACAAGTTTCTTAGTGAACTTGTAAACAACCTTGTTTGCAATCAACTATATTTCAATATACACATTCTTGATATTGGTATCTTATATTATGAAAAATCCAAGTCCTACTTGATCTGTTTTATTGTGAAATTACTTTTCAAGGAACTCAATTGGGGCGTGTAAGTTATATAGGTAGGAGAGATGAGAGATTGGGATCCTCTAATGCCAATATCTCGTAATGCCCCATAATGCTAAGCAAATATGGAAGGATGCATAAGATATTGGCATATCTACATGAGATATTGGTCATGAGAAATTGTTAATATCTTATGCATTGGCATGGCGGGGCATTACGATTTTGGCATTTTGGGTATCCTTTAACGACAGATGAGACAAAATAGGGGAGTCAAAAAGGAGAGGAGGGAGCAGGGGCTCAGGATAGAAGGATGCATGAATTATTGAACATGAGATTATCTAGACATCTTTTGACATCAATGCTTGCCACTTTCACTGAAGCTCCACTATTGCAATTATAAAGGGAGGCAGCCATATACGAAGAAAGTGAGCCAAATCTTCAACAGAGAAATCTTGAGTGAAGAGCTTTAAGGTCATCCTGTTCATATTTCTCATTCTTTGAATATTCAAAACCTTCCTGTATGACCTGATCCAATCTATGCATAACAAGTCTGACTTGAAAACTTATCTATAGTTCAAGTTGACCTGAAATGAAATTCATGAGTCTTGACCTAGTAAGACATGAACTGGTTGAAAGTTTCCACCTTTAATGACAAAAGATAGGGCACAATTTGTCAATGGTTTAAGTCAGTAAGTACAATTTGGCGAAGAAAAAAAATACGAACATGTAGTTTTGTAAGCTTGGCACTAAAATATGCAGAAATTAAGCCAACACAGCGAGGGGTAATATAATGAACTATCGGACTAAAAGAGATGAAAACGAAACCGGTAAATAAGGTACCTAAGGGCAAAAATTGCTACAAAACCACATGGCCAATCAACTTTCTCATGTTGCCTTCATTGTCAGTATTAATTCTGCAACAAACTTTTTGAATTTGACATTCTGTCAGACCACCACTTAATTAAATAACTTCTTATGGCGAAGTCGCTTTTCCTTTGTGGAGTATCTACCCTTGTACAAACAATTATTGATGTTTTAACAGATATAGACTAGGGCTCCCATGTTATATTTTCTGGGAACTTTAAATGATGTAAGGAGGTAGGCGTCATCACACCTGAAGTTTTGACATCCCTATCTCAGTCCTAATTTGATTTAGAGAACCATATTGAATACAGGATGACCTATTCTATTGTGTTATTTAAATGCAAATCACCTAATCCCTTGTGGATTGATGATCCTCTGAGTACTTTAGTATGCTGGCCTTGCAAAGAAAGTGATCGATGCGGAAGTTTCTTCTCTTAGTCAGACATGGACTAGCTACGTATTAGTGTTTAAGTAATGCCGAAAGTTCTGGTTCTCGGTAAGGAGACTATTGTCACAGCACGTTGACCAGGATTTCTAGAACTCGGTGCTTATGTTTAATGCACAATGAG
Source organism: Iris macrosiphon (assembly GCA_036927795.1). Classification (NCBI taxonomy): domain Eukaryota; kingdom Viridiplantae; phylum Streptophyta; class Magnoliopsida; order Asparagales; family Iridaceae; genus Iris; species Iris macrosiphon. Next base: position 96,875,755 of record JAYESA010000017.1, read on the forward strand.
TAAAGCTTTCTGCTCACTTGTAACTTTTATTCACTGCAACATGCCTTTTGAGCTCGCGATGCATTCACCACTTCCCATTAAATACAGTACCCCTGTATGTGGTTTTCACCTAACACATGCATATATTGCATGGCATCAAACTGCAACAGTCAACCCCAACGGTTTAGTCGAATTGAGTATTTCAAAATTAGGATTGATGTATTCAGAACATAATGGCTCCAATTTTAAATATATTAATTAATTCAGAATGCATGTTTGTCATTTTGGTTCTAAAATTACACCTATTCCTTGTTTACAACATCGGGATACTGGTAGCCAGTAGTGTATTGTTGTGGCTTGATGAAGTTAAAACTTAAGTGGAATTATTATTATGCTACCAATTCTACAAGCACATTAATTAACTACAATTAAGATGCTTAATATATTTGTTACTTAATATCTTGAGCTGTCAGTTTATACTTAGAAATTAATACAGTTTTTCTGGGTAATTTACTTATGGACATTGCTTTAACTGAATGCAGAATATGTGTATACTGGTGTGGAATTCTGTAAAAGGTTATGTGGTATCTCAGTGATTAGAAGGTAACTATTTATAATTCATGACCACGGTATAGTTGTTGTTATTCACTTAGCATGCAACATTCTCGATTTGAGCATACACTTCAGATCGAACTTATTACTTTTAACATTTGGGACATAGATTATTTTAATTTGGAACTTCTGATTGCTCGTCCTATGATAGATCTCAACACGAGGTTAAATGTATATTTTACTCTCGTATATACTGGTGGTCATCTCAAGAATGAAGTTCAAAAGATTGACACTGTTGTATTTGTATCTAACTTGCAAAGCTGTGCGATGGATCCTGCAGTATTCATGTGATCTTGAATAATCCCCATGACAAGAAATCTTCAGGTCTAGTGCTGTGAATGTCTAATTTCAAATGACTACCGGACTCTTGAGAATGTTAACATCCAATGACAACATTGATTTCTGTCCTAGAAACGAAATAGGAATCATGTGGTGTTTCTACATCTATGTTTACGTTTATGAACCGGCAGACCTCTTGCTTCTTTGTACTCAAGATACGCCACTACAAAGTTCTGTTGGTTTTTTAAGGTTATTAGACTAATATTGTTCACTCTCAATAGTTCAAATCATTTAGAGTGCACATTAACCATTACAATATAATGTTATGGACAAGATAGAGGAATTAAGCAATATTAAAATAAGCAGACAGATAATGGAGGGAATCAATGACAGATTTACCTGCTTCGGCCCTTAGGGGCTAGTCTGGTCCTGGACTCGCTCCAGATCTAATCCTCTATATAATGTCTCTTTTACATTGACATACGTTCACTATGGACCCGAAAATGAGTTTATGCCGATTCCCGCCAAGTTCACCCTAGCAGGCTAGCACACAAGAAACCTCTCAAACAAGGTCTGATGTTTGATATCGAATCAAGATGAAAATTTCTAAATTGCATAAATTTACAAATTGACATGATTTCATTCTCTCTTTAAAGTGTTTCCAAGTTGGCTTGAGCTGCATGTCATGGGTATCTCATGCTGTCCAAGAACTCCATTTTCATCTTTGCTTTGGCGAGATGACATGTTCATTCAAGGAAATCTACCTATGTAACTTCCGAAGGTGAAATGTACAATAAAGTTGTGAATTTAAAAGTATCTTCTAGTGAAATATAAATATTTTATTATTAGCAAAACACATTGAAATCTTGGGCCAACCTCTTACTTGTTGGCTGCATGATTTTTCTTCTTTCCTGGAAAGGACTTCACAGTGCATCATGATTACTTGAAGTATGTGTATGCCTTTCACATAAAGCACTCAGCACTTATTTTTTAACATTTTGTCAGTGGTGAAAGTATGGAGAATGCGCTGCGAGCATGTTGTAAAGGAGTCAAGATCGGGAAGATACTAATTCACAGGGAAGGAGATAAAGGTCAACAGGTTTGTGCTACGTGTTACACAATTTTAGTACTTTAATGAATTGCTACTTACATGTTAATTTTATGACAGCTAATATATCACAATTTGCCAAAAGACATCTCGGATAGGCATATACTGCTGTTGGATCCTATATTAGGGACAGGTCGGTTCGTTCTTTCCATGTTCCAGTTTCTCAAAATAATTCTGTGGCCTTCTCTTTCTTGTTTGTCCCAGATAGCATTATGTGACACCCTGATCCTATATTACATATCTTCCAGGAAACTAGTATTTAACTGGCTGAGTGCATTTTTTCTCTGTAGATGTCACAGTAGTTACAGTCAAAGCTTTACTAGCCAATGTGAACTATAAATGAGCTTTAATTGTGAAATCTATTAGGCAATTCTTTCTCTCTGCCTACACGATGGCAAACCCTTTGGTCTCTATAGATCGTCTTATCTAGGAAAGTAAGTATACTAGTATATGATACTTGTGGACGATTGACACCTTAACTATAAGTGGATAGATGGATTTAAAATTTATGACCGCAGGTGTTCCACAGCTTTCAAATGTAGTGTTTCCTGCAATTTATCCATCACTTTAATAGAAAGAGGGGGAACAAGCTCACTGTTTGCACTCAAAAAATAAAATATTTAACCCCCATCTTCTTTCCAGTCTCTTCCTCCTTCTTAATAAGGGCCTTAGAGATCTGATTTCCATGAGTAAAATAAAAATGATCATATTAAATTTATAGTAGAAAATTAGAACACTCCACACTTCTATTGAGACGTACCAGATTGCCAAATTCTCAAAGGACTGCCTCTTATCTGCTTCAGGTTGGCCCGAACTCACAAGCTTTAAAATACCTTCTCAATAGGATCCCCCTTACAAGCTGGACTTCCCCTGATATAGAACACAGGCTGATCATCTCCATTGATTAAGTAGCTGTATCTCTTTCAAAGTTTTGTAGTCTAGTATATGTACTTTTAGTTTTTCTTATAACCGTTGCGTGCAGGACCATTGCCGACTATGGGAGCCACTTTTTCTGTTCCATGTAGTTCTCTTGGCATGTCTAAATAGCATCATTTTTTTTCAGGCAAGTCAGCTGTTCAGGCTATTTCTTTGCTTCTAAGCAAGGGTGCACAAGAAGCTAACATCATATTTCTCAATCTAATTTCTGTAAGTTGCACATGCCCTATAAATTTCTTCATTTGTGCATAGGAAAGAGACAAAATACACTGAAGGATCCTTAGCACTGTAAATTATTAACTCTAGGTTTCACAGGTCTGCCTCTTCATTGATAAAAATACATTAAATCGATCTGATATAACTCAAAATAATCCTGTCAACCTAATGCATAAGATGCAATTCCACATTCTGTTTAGGAAGTATGTATCTTTACTTTCTTGTCTTTCTGTGTAAGTTTTAGTTTTTTAAACTTGTCTTATTCATGTTTTTTCTGTATTGTGGCTGAATGTTGTGTCAGATGCAAATTCCACTACTCATGAATTACACGGGAGGATAAGCAAAGATTTGACAAGTTATATGGTGATCAGACATGTCATGAAATACTAAAATCACAAACATATAGGAAGTAATAAATTTGATTTCAACATATATGCCATAATATTAACTTTTATACCTTTTAATAGGCAACTGTCTTTCTCTTTTTGTGTGTATTAGTCTTTCTTGCGCATGACCATTTGTGCATAGGAAAGAGACAAGATACACTGAAGGATCTGATATGATATAACTCAAAGTTATATGGTGACACTGAAGGATCTGACAAGTTACAAGATAGCACTGTAAATTATTAACTCTAGGTTTCACAGGTCTGCCTCATCATTGATAAAAATACATTAAATCGATCTGATATAACTCAATAATCCTGTCACAACCTAATGCATAAGTTGCAATTCCACATTCTGTTTAGGAAGTATGAATCTTTACTTTCTTGTCTTTCTATGTAAGTTTTGGTTTTTTTTTTAAACTTGTCTTATTCATGTTTTATCTGTATTGTGGCTGAATTGTTGTGTCAGATGCAAATTCCACTACTCATGAATTACATGTGCCTTTTGAGCAATGAACTAATTATCGTAGTACTTGATGAAACATCAAAATACTTGAACAGATTCCATTACGTGAAAGTTAATACAAGAAACTTAAAGATCAAACCTCCCAAATGATATCTCATGGACGAATACTTGTTTAACTCCTAAAGCTGAGTAGGTAAAACGTGGATATGCCCTTGTCTTCCGTTAGAGAGATGGGTCACGAAAAGTCTGAGCAGGATTTATGGTAATGCTAAATTTAGCACAATCACTGATTTCCCACACATGAATTTCTAAGAGAGTCAGGTGGGCACGTGACCACATGCCCCCTTTTCTCTCCGCCCTTGATGACACATTCACATCATAGTATTAAATCATTGACATAATATGCCCCCTTTTCTCTCCGCCCTTGATGACACATGCACATCATAGTATTAAATCATTGACATAATATGCCCATGTAGTGTTTTCTTGTGTCCGGGCACCATGCATCTCATGCAGGGGCGGACGCATGAATTTAAAAGAGGGGGGTCAACCTTAAATGTAAAGAAAGTCCAAAAAAGAGGGGGGGGGGGGGGGTTTATATGCACAAAGTTACTTCAAAATTTATATGAAACAAAAACAACAACGTTGTTATGTTCTCACGCTGGGAGGAAGGGAGAAGAAGTGAGCTTTCGGGCCCGTATTCTCCTACGACGCGACAACCTCGACGTAGATCTTGACACGGTATGACATGGCAGGCCAACTACATACAGTGGCGTATGATGCCAAGAAGATCAGCGTCGCCTCGCGTGACAGTACGCCAGAAACTCGAGCTGGCTAGCGTGCTCAGTTCAGTTCTGCAACGCTCGACGAGAGTGAGTTTGGGGCTGCGTTGATCTCGACAACTGCGATGAGGGAGGTTGGAGGCATTGGCGTTGGCGCAACGAGGTGAAAAGGGGTGCTCGAGTGGGAAGAAGTGAAGGCAATAGGCAGCGCTGCCTCTGCCGCTGCTGCTTCTGATCGTGTGGCGACGTTGGGAGCTCTGCTAGAAAGTCCAATAACCGAGGGTCACACGACGTCTGGTGCTCTGGAGGAGATGATGTAGCGAGACGCGACGTTGGTGATTCTCGGGTATGGTGTAGGTGCACGGATTCACATAGAAAGAGATGTGAGATGGAGAGGAAATTGGTGTTCGTGAGAATTAGAGAAGAAGGGTGGTGAAGAAGATGGTGTGGTGTTGAGGGTTTAAAGAAAGAGGAAGGTGAAGAAGAGTATGGAGGGCGTATGAAGAAGAAGAAAGAGCTAAAGCATCTGGGCTTTGGTTCCTAGGGAAGGAGAGGATAAGGTGAGGTAGGAAGCTTAGAAGAGAAGGAGGGCTCTTGGTTGGGTACAACAGGGTGACATGGTGGCTAGGTCGCGTTGGTGTGGAGGAGTTTTCACACTAGTGGAATATTGGAGGGAAGAGGAAATGGACTTAATAGTTGAGGACTTTTAACAAAAATCTAAAAAATTCAGTGGGATCGGTTGATCCCACTTGTCTCTTACTGTGTCCGCCCCTGATCTCATGCATTAATCAATTCATTATGATGTGTACTCCCTGCACTATTTATGAAATTTGTTTATTTTTCCCTTATTCCATCATAAGATCGGTAAAAAATGTCGCAAAATCAGCCATCCATCCAAAGCTATCAAGTTGTGTTAAACACCCAACCATAAACATATTATCATGGAATATCTTAGTCCAAATTTTAAGTAGTTATACATAACAACCCATGCTTGCAAACTATAGGATCTCAATTAAACACACATCCTTCCTACTGTGATTTTCTCATTTGAATTGTTTCCCAATACACATCGATGCTTGAAGTTTCATATATAACAGAAGGTTTTTTGACTCTTGCTTCTAACCCAGTCCTATTCATTCTTGAGCAGTAGTGTACTAACATCAGCCTTTTTCTGACTGTCTAGGCTCCTCAAGGGTTGCATGCTGTTTGCAAAAAGTTTCCAAGAATTAAAGTTGTGACTTCTGAGATAGAATCTGGTTTAAGCAATGACTTTCGGGTCCTTCCTGGCATGGGTGAGTTTGGAGATAGGTACTTTGGAACAGATGATGTCTAAGAGAAGAAGATGATAAGCAAGTTCAAGATGCCTGCACCAAAGCCAAAGTTTGTTTGAGTAGTTGTAGATGCATATAGTTCAGCTATGCCTATATTCACCATCATTCACACTTGAGAACTCATTGTACGTTGTGTTGTGGGCTATCCATTATTCTAGAAATGATTTTGATAATCCTTTTCTTCCCTTTGAGATACTCTGTAGCTTTTAGTGTCAGGGGAGTTTTGAGTTGGTATATTTCTTGACTGGAATAAATCCCTTTGTTTCATTAAAGAAAATTAATAGAACTTGTCCCAATCACGAAAGTGTTACTCCAGTTACAAGACACAAGCTAAATCATACACACTATGATGTTAGAATATGGCCCAATAGCATAATGGGCTTTAGGGCAAGCTTTGCCTATGTATAATAACCTCCATCATGATGAATAGGTTGAACAAAACTATTTCTCTAGGCATGTTCCTGGTATCAGACCTCGAAAAGTTCTCCAAGTTCAGTCATCCACCTCCAGCACATCCATCAACCACCGTCCGCTACCGTCTAACCCTCTGTCGTTGACCAATCACCATTGTGGTCGAATGTTGCACCAGTCCTGCAGTTCGATCCACCTCGAGCAGATCCGACCCCAACCTCGAGTGCTGCCTCGTAGTCAATTGTCGACGAGACATCAGGGGTCGTTTGCGAAGACTGAGGAACAACTCATGATGTCTTGTCGACGACTCCTGACAACTCTCGACATATTTACCATGGCTAGGTTTTGATTTTGTTATACCAAACTTTTAATTCTTACATTTACCTATCTGCCCCATCCCTACCCAAATAATAATAATAATAATAATAATAATAATAATAATAATAATAATGATAATGATAATGATATGATACTAAAGATCAAGTACAATGGAAATCTAAACCGAATAAACTCTAAGTACATGACATAATATGGCTTTGAAATGACTTCTAAAGTGATCTTAATACAGTGAAATAATTGTATCAATTTGTTTCTTAAGTCCTAAAAATCACTAACACAATCACAATACAATTTTCCTATAGAATGATGCAAAGTTAGAGAACATGTTTGAATATCACATTTGAGCACTATCTAGGCAATAATTTCGTTACCAGGGATCAGGTGGTGGCAAGTAGGCACGATGCTTAGTAGTCGGGCCACTCCTCTTCGGGAGCAAATTATATACATCAATTAACACCAAATTCGACTTTTTATCGAATTAGGGTAAATATTTACAGATTCACGAGATTCATGTTAGATATGTGATCTAAGCATTCATCCACTCTCAATGCAAGGCCTAGCGAAGGAGCTACAGGTATTGATCAATTTTTGTTAATTATATTGCCAAGATTTCATACGATGTGAGCCAAACTGTTCTCCTCCGCACAATACTCTATTCTACAATCACAATCAATCCTAAGTCCATTCTAATAATTAAAACTATATTTTTCGGCTCAAGTATACATCTTGATTTGTATTACTAGAATACAATATCATTTAGCAGCAAGTTTCCAACTATTGGAATAACACAAATTAATTCTCTATACATGTTAATATCACGTAATACGAGAATACAGTGAACCTGGTATTCCAGAACCAAGGACAATTAGATTTTGATAATTTGATCGCTTACATGTCCTTACGAGTCCAAAATTTAGACAGTTGACCTCTAAGCATTCCTAAAACTATCGTGAGTCTGTCTCTAGTCGATATACAATTATCTAGGCTTAGAATTTTGTACGATATTACAACGTTTAAGATTCGAAATTTGGATATCTTCCAAAATTCTTATAATTTTGGACAGTCTCCTTTGTATTTCGAGCTCCAAATACAGTAATATAAACGAACCGGAGCAACTCTCCGTAGAATTGACTGGGATCAAAGCCCCTTCGGTGGAACAACTAAACACCGATCACACACAATTAATATGATAGATAGAAAATGTATAAAAATATAAAACTAAGTTGCACAAAATTTCAGCATGTAATCCCTACGTTGCACATAGTATAACTCATATCATATAAATCTAAATACCATTATATTATATATGGTTGAAAAGTTTATCGAATCCTATACGTATTCTATTTAGACATAATTAAATTTTGATAATGTTTAATAGATCAAAACTGGCCTACAAAATACTGTGTACTAGGTTCTAAATATACATTACAGATTTTTACATCCGTGTTGCACAGCCAATAACTCTTACAATATACTCCCAAATACTATCATATCATATATGGTTGGAAAGCTTATCGAATTTTCTACGAAACATGTTTATACATATTCTGGTTTTGAAAAGTTTAATAGGTCAAAACTGGCATACAAAACATTATGTACATAGGTCCCATATTTTAATTCCAGAATTATACCTCTGTGGTACACGGCCAATAACTCCTAATATATACACCCGAATGCTATCATATCATATATGGTTGAAAATCTTATCGAATTTTTTACGAAACACGTTTACATATATTTTGATTTTGACAGATTTTACTCGATGAAAACTGACTCGAGAAAACACTACACAGTAGGAACGAATTCAACACGTATTTAACTAATTATATTTCATGTCCAATCCTCCTACATGTGTGTCACCTTAACCAATAGTTCTTAGAATCATATTTTAAACAACATATAATTAACTCAACATTAATCCATAATATAAACTTTATTTTGAATAATAGAAATAAAGCAAGAACAATATGCAAAATATACAAAATAAGAATTGGTTAAAGGAAAGAAGGACTTGCCTTAGTCCTTTAGGGTTTGGAATTTATGTAGGGATGGAGAGTTAGGTTTAGGAGAGGGTAGGAGGTTTGTAGGGTGAAGGGGTGAAAGTAAAGAGTTATAAGCTTATATAAGGAAAGAAATAACTTAATATATATATATAAACTTATTCCTTAAACACTTAAACCATTCCATCCTTATCCATCGATGATATTTGTGTTGTAAGAAGCCAAATAAAAAGGATGTAAACTCACCCCATAGGGCCGGCCACATGCTTGGCTTCCTAAGGAAGTTAAGTGTTTAATTGGTTAAGGGTAAATTGGTAATTAGCTATGTAATATTGATTAGGGTTTTAATGGAAACAATTTATCTCCTAATCAATTCAATTCTTTACACTAATTAAACCATTATACATAGATGACAAAGCACATAGGTGACAAGCTAACATCTCTAATAATATTAAAGATTTACGTAAAATATATAATAATGTTATATTGAAAATTTTGGAAACCCGAAAAATTATATTATTAAAATAATAAAATTTTTCTTGTAAAGCTATTTTCTCATAGAACTTGTATTTTCATATAAATAATAATAATAAAAATAAATTTTGAAAACAACTATGACACTCTACCCTCCTTAGAAAAAATTCTGTCATTGGAATTCAAATTATACTAATAGGAATATATCAAAAAGGTAATTAGGCTTAAAACAAATCTTGAGTGCCAAATAGATATGGATACTGTTTCCGCATATATTCTTCCCGTTTTCAGGTAGATTCACTTGGAGAATCTTTACTCCATGCTACTGTTACAATAGATATGCTTTTGTTCTTGAGTATCTTTTCTCTTCTATTCTACTGGTTGTTATTCTATTCGGAGTGTCGGGCCCACTGTTATCTTCGAATGGTCTAGTATATGATTTGGATCTGGTACATATCTTCAAAGTTGTGATATATGAAATACATCATGATTTCCTTCCAATGTTGGAGGTAAGGCCAATCTATATAATACCTCTCCAATTCTTTCAATTATATCAAAGGGTTCAATGTACCTTGGACTAAATTTTTCTTGAGTTCCAAATTTGATTGTTCCTCGATATGGCATAATTTTTAAGAATACATGCTCTCTAGGTTGAAATTCTAAAGATCTTCTATGTTTATCTGCCCACATCTTTTGCCTGTCTTGAGTTGCATAAAGATGACTCCTTATGGGTTTAATCTTGTCTACAGTTTGTATCACCATTTCTGGACCCAATAATTGGCGTTAACCTATATCACTCTAACATATAGGAGATCGACACTTCCTTCCATACAAAGCTTCAAAGGGTGCCATTTTAAGGCTTGCATGATAACTATTGTTATAAGAAAATTTAATTAGATGAAGATGATCATCCTATGATCCTCCAAAATCAAGAGTACAAGCTCTCAACATATCTTTGAAAGTTTGAATAGTTCTTTCTGATTTGTCATCTATTTGAGGGTGATATACTAAGCTAAACTTTTAACGTGTGCCAAGAATTTCTCGTAAGCTTTCCCAAAATTTTGAAGTAAATCAAGAGTCTCTGTCTGAAGCTATGCTTTCAGGTACTCCATGCTGACTAACAATTTGTCTCATATACATATCAGCTAATATTTCGGTTGATTGACCCACTCGAAATGGTAGAAATCGAGCAGATTTTGTAAGTCTATCCACAATAACCCAAATAACATTGTTAGCCTTCTGAGTTATTGGAAGTCCTGATACGAAGTCCATAGTAATATAATCCCATTTTTATTCTGGTATTGGTAAAGGCCAAAAAAAATCCTGCAGTCCTCTGTTGCTCTGCTTTTACTTGATGGCATACTAAACATTTTGATACAAATTTTATAATTTTTCTTTTCATTCTATGCCCACCAAAATTGTCGTTTGAGATCCTTATACATCTTCGTGTAGGATCGTGTAGCAACTCTAGAGGAGGGGGGGGGGGGGAGGGTGAATAGAGTAAATGTGTGTGCAGCAAAAAATAATCACCAATTAAAAATTTTAAGTTATAGGCTAACTTATAAACTGCAGTAATATATATTTGAAAGAGAATAAGCAGAGTATAAGTGAGGTTCATAATAACAAACTCAAACACAGATAATTTTATCATGGTTTCCCTCGTGGAGGACTAGTCCAGGCTCGAGAACTCTTGCTCGATGTTAATCCACTATTTGTGAAATAGGGTACACAAGTACCTTTGATCCGAAGAGCACGCCAACTTCTTACAACACGAGCTTTAATCCGAAGAACTCGCGACTTTAGATAGGAATTAAAAAACAGCTCTTTAACCAAACTTGTATAACTCGACTCAACTTCTAATCAGAACGATACTTGGGCACTTAGAAGGAAATAGAGTTGTCTTGAGATCTAAGAAGGATAAAGCTCTTTATAGGAATAGAGAAGATGAAGAATGATTGAGTTGATCTTGGAAATAAGAAATTCTTCTCTATTTATAGGATTTTTGTAGACAGAGTTCGGGCCGAGTTTGGATGCATAACGTTCAAAATTTTGAACGTTGGGAGCCTGGTCTTCAGGAGATGAGTCTGACTAGAAAATTGGTTTTTGAGTACCCGAGTTCGGGCAAAACTCGTACCGAGTTCGGTTTAGTCTTTTTCAGACTGTTTTGACTTAGAGTTTGAGTTTAGGCTCGAATCCAAATGAATTTTTGGTTGGGTAGGCTTATGTTTGAGTGGACTTTGGATACATGTTGAATCTAGATGCCAAAATTTTGTTCCGACTCACATAAGTCCTTAGAATCAATAAAAAAAAAATACATAACAAAACATAAAAGAAATCCTAACACAATCATCTGTAGTCGTAGATTGTGGCAAAGTGATGCGACATCTTCTTCTCAGATCCATCAGAGTTGCAATGTATAGACTCATAGTTTGGATCGATTATTAAAATTGGTTTGACCATGGCCAGATGGGCCAACAATATCTCCCATTCTGATAATTGATAAAACTGTGACTGATACGACAACTAAGATTATTAATGATCAATGACTCCCCCGCAACAATAGCTTGTAATGGTTGTTATGTGCGTATCATCGATGTCTCCCCCATTGTCATTTGATCGAAATGGTAACTCTTCACCATAATGTTGGAGACAAGGGAAACAAAATAAATTGAAGTAGATACAACACAATATCAAGAGAGCATTAAAAAATAGCTTGCAACATACATTATTACCAATGTTTATGAAAATAAAGCATTAATAATATCACATCAAAAGTCTCATAACTAAAGTAGCATAACTGGAATAACATCTCATAAAGAAAAATATGAACACTAAATGCTAAGCTAATGATCTCTACACTACTACTGATCATCATCACCGGTCTCTACCGAACGGTTGGGATCATAAAAAGCAGCAGCATGATCAAAGTATCGCTGAGCGTCGCGATCATTAATGCGATAGCCTGAGATGGATGGGTCACAAACCGTGGGAATCGGTCTGCTGCCAGGGTACTAAGAGAAGTTGCAACGCATATCCAGAACATAGTTGGATATACCCTGAGCCTGGAGAGTGGTACGATGATCCATAGCACGATAGCGATCATCCTCTAATATGTGACGATCGTCTTCCAGCCGAAAGCGATCCTGGAGCATAGTGTGAAGATACTCAAGAGTAATGGATGGAGCAGCTGAGGTAGTAGCATCAGGAGGTGGTGTAGATGGGCCAACACCAGAGATAGCATCAACATGTGGAGCAGGTGAGAGAGCAGTATCAGTCCTATGTGCAGTAAAGTGGTAGGAGGGCTCTGCTAGATAAGGATAGTCATCCAACGGAATGTCAAAGTATTGAAATATTATAGGTAAGCATAGCGTACAATAAGTTCTGCCTGTTCTTACGTACCCGAACCATAGTCTGAATAATAGTCTTTGGAAAACTAAATTGAATTCCAAAGTGGAGATGGTAGATAGCACATAGTTCTAAGTTTATGATATCATCAGTGAATGATTGCTTGGGAATGATTACAGAGAAAATAATACGATGTAAGTCATAAATCATTTGTTAAGGTGTTTGGCTTTAAGCTTACCCTGGGAACGAGGGATATAAGTGCAAAGAGAATCCTTAAAGGAGTCTAGAGTCGTGCCTTTGGGAAACGTAAATTTGGTGATGCCGACAAAGGGTTCACCATCGTTTGGAATATGAAGTATTTCTCCCAAGTCGTTAGCATCAAACTTAATGTTTATCCCGCCAACACGAGAATGAATAGAATCATCTTCAAAGATTAGATTGCAGTAAAATATTCTTATAACATTGATATAGATTGGAAATCTAGAAATAACTAATTCATCCAATCCCAAAGTACGTAAAGTAGGAAGATATGCAGGAAATAGGATAAAATTAATAGGATTTCCAGGACAGACAATTCTAGTAAGAAAATCATTAAACTATTCTATAGATTGCTCCAGAGGTAAAAATAGGAAGCCATCATAATCACCCTCATCGGGCATTGATGGACTGAACAAGGAATAAGATATATCTTCCTGAACATTGGAAGATGATACTTCTCCAGCAACTTTTCTTTTCTTAAATAACTTAGGAGCCATTTAAAAAAGAAGAGATGGGAGATGATTAAACCTGATAATAAATAGAGAATGTGAAGGAAAACCTTGAGAAACACCAATATCCAAGATTTGGAGAGATGAGTGGTCTTGATGAGAGAGAACCACAAAGCTAGGGTTTGAAAACCTAGGGTTCTAAGGAGGAAGAAGATGGAAGGGAGGCTGCTATTTTCGTCAGATTAGGTTATGATAAAAAGTACCCAATATATAAGGAGTTGGGTTTCGTTTTGAATTCTGAAATAGAGGTAACCTAGTTCGGCCTGAGTTCGGTCCGAACTCTGTCCGAATTTGATTCCTTTGAACCATAATTCAATTTGAAACTCAATTATATATGTGTAGGTCAATTTTCTAAGTCTAGAGTTTAGGGTTTTGGTTTCAATACTATAATTTGTTGAAATTTATTTATTACTCCGTATTCCATATTGTATTCATCATCTCGGGTTAGCTGTAGGGGCCGAATCCCAGCTAGCGGTGGTCCGAAGACACTTAAGTACCTTGTCGCTTAAGGCTATTTATACCTCTTTGACAAAAGGGCCCTTTCGGCTTGTACCCAAAATAATTTGTACATTTATATAAATATAGAGTGGTAAATAAAACAAACAAGTTATGTAGTATCGGAGTGCAAAATACCTAATTCTCGACGAATAAAATTGAAGCGATCTTCAACTAAGGGTTTGGTAAAAATGTCTGCAAGTTAATTTTCTGTGTCAATAAATTCTAAACAGATATTGCCATTCAGTTGATGATCTCTTAAAAAGTGGTGTCTAATCTCAATATGTTTTGTGCGTGAATGACATTTTGGATTCTTAATGAGATTTATAGTGCTAGTGTTGTCACAAAATATAGGAATATTTTTAAATGATAAATTATAGTCTTCTAAAGTTTGTCACATCCATAAAATTTGTGCACAACAACGTCCTACAATGATATACTCAGCCTCAATAGTTGATAATGCAACATAATTTTGTTTCTTAGAAAACCAAGAGACCAGAGACTTTCCCAAGATATGACACGTACCGTTAGTACTCTTACGATCGACCTTGCATCCAACAAAATCAGCATCCGAATAACCAATAAGGTCAAAGGTTATGGTTTTGGGATACCACAAGCCTGCCGTATGAGTACCTTTAAGCTATCTAAGGATATGCTTAACTGCACATACATGTGATTCCTTAGGATTAGCCTAATATCTAGTACATAGGCATACATAAAATATAATATCTGGACGACTAGCAGTTAAGTATAAAAGACTACAAATCATACCTCGTTTCTTACGTATATCTGTAGGCTTGCCATTTTCATCAAGATCAAATTTGGTTGATGTTGCCATTGGAGTTTCAATAGATTTTGTGTTGTCCATATCGAAATTCTTTAGCACATCTTTTGTGTACTTTGCTTGATTGATGAATATTTTCTGAGAATTTTGCTTGATTTATAATCCAAGGAAGAAGGTAGTTCTTCCATCATGCTCATTTCGAATTCCTTCTGCATACACTTAGCACACTTGTTACATAGCATCTCATTAGGAGATCTAAAATAATATCATCTACATAAATTTGCACCAATAAGAGATTGTCATCATGAGATTTTATAAATAAGGTAGTGTCAACTTTTTCTTTAGAAAAATTATTTTCAAGTAGGAAGCAGCTGAGGCGCTCATACCAAGCACGAGGGGCTTGTTTGAGCCCATATAGAGCATTTCTAAGCTTGAAAACATGATTAGGAAATTTAAAATCGTCAAAACTAGGGGGTTGTTTAACAAAAACTTTCTCTTTTATAACACTATTTAAAAAAGTACTTTTGACATCCATTTAAAATAATTTAAAATTATAAAAACTTACAAAAGCACAAAGCATGCAGATATATTATATTCTCGCGACATGAGCATAGGTCTCATCGTAGTCAATACCTTCTTCTTGATTGTAACCTTGAGCTACAAGACGTATTTTGTTACGAAAGACTATACCATCCTCATTAAGTTTATTTCGGAAAACCCATTTGGTACCAATGACTGGATAATTATTAGGTCTAGGAACGAGTTCCCAAACTTGATTCCGTTCAAATTGGTTGAGTTCCTCTTGCATTGCGAAAATCCAAAATTCATCATCAAAAGCTTCTAAAATATTTTTAGGTTCTATTTTAGAAATAAAAGCAACATTCGCAATAACATCTCTAGTTGCAGAGCGAGTACTTACACCTTTCGATACCTCACCAATTACCAAGTTCTTTTGGTGGTTTGTTGAGAATTTCAATCTTTTAGGTAAGCTGTCCAGATAACTTGTTCTAGTTTCATCTTCAGGGGTCGTATTGGAGGTTATTCTGATATCTTCATCATCACTGTCACTTGCTACTTGACTGTTAAGCTCATCAAAAGTAACATGAATCGATTCTTCAACAGTCAATGACTTTTTATTAAAAATTATAAAACCTTTACTCTTTGCAGCATAACCAAGAAAAATACCTTCATCAGCCTTGGAATCAAATTTACCTAAGTTATCCTTAGTATTCAAGATAAAACATTTGCAGCCAAATACTTTGAAATAACTGATAGTAGGAATTCTATTAAACCAAAGATCATAGGAAGTCTTCGTCGATATAGGTCGAATAAGAACCTTATTCAAAATATGACATGCTGTATTGATAGCCTCAACCCAAAAATATTTTGGAAGGTTATACTGATTTCACATGACTCTAGCCATATCGCCAAGAGTTCTGTTCTTCCGCTCCACAATATCATTTTGTTGAGGAGTTCTAGGACAGAAAAATTTATGCACAAATCCATTTGAATTACAAAATATTTTAAAATCAGAATTTTCGAATTTGCCTCCATGATCACTTCGGATACGAGTAATCATGAAGTCTTTTTCGTTTTGTACCTTTTTGCAAAATGTAACAAATTCTAAAAAAGTCTTATTTTTATTTGTTAAAAAATAAACCCAAGTATATCTAGAAAAGTCATCAACAATCACATAGGCATAAAGCTTACCGCCAAGATTGGTGACTCTGCTAGGTCCAAACAAATCCATATACAAAAGTTGAAGAGGTCTAGAAGTACTTACAACGTTTATTGATTTAAAAGAAGATCTTCTCGCCTTGTTTTTTTCACACTCAGCACAAACCATATCTTTCTTAAAAGGAATTTCAAGTAAACCTCTTACCAATTTAAAGATAGTCTGGCTATAGTGTCCATATTTGCATGTCCAAGGCGCATATGCCACAACCAGCTTTCGTCTTTGGTTGCGAATAAGCATCTTTCTGCATTGTTAGTATTTTCTGAGAGATAAAAAATATATATATTAGCTTCTCTTATTCCCTCATAAGTTATCTTACCAGTAGATTTATCATAAATAGAATATTTTTTTGCATAAAATTAATGTCATAACCATGGTCAGCCAATTGACTAATGCTAAGTAGGTTATGTTTTAATTCTGTTACTAAACATACATCTTTAATAATAGGGGAATGCTGAATATCTACATTTTTATTACCTATAATATGTCCTTTTAGATTATTGCCGAAGGAGACGTATCCTTCTTTCTTCATTGATAGAGTTACGAATAGATTTGCATCACCAGTCATATTACGTGAGTAACCACTATCGAGAATCCATTTGCTACTAGTGTGAGAGGGAATGTCCACCTACAACAAAAGTTGAAGATGTAACTTTGGTACCCACTTTCCTGAGGGTCCTGATATGTTAGTTTTTGGAACCCAGATATATACATGCATATCAACTAATTTTCTAATTCTACATTATTGTGATATGTGTTCTTTAGTACCACAATAATGACATGTAGCAGATGTGTTGATACTAGGTGCAGAGGCATGATGTATATATGCAGAATTATGCTGTGATTTATGTGGATACTTGTAATAGAATGTATGATTAGAAGGTTTGGCCTTCTTGGGCTGTGTCTGGTGAGTGTTCTTGGGCCTTGAGTGACACATTTTAGATTGGAAAGCAGTCTGTACAGGCTGTTTTCCTAATCTAATTTCTAACTTTTTGGAAGTATCATATAACTCAGTATATCTAGCAGTTAAAGCATCAATTCTAATAAGTGCATTACTACTCTTTTTCTTCTCTATTTTATAATTTTATTTAAGCTTAATATAATTCTTGTCCTGTTGCTCATTTCTAAGAAGTGCTTCATGTAAGTTCAATCTAACTGAAGCTAATTCATCTGAATCACTTGGAGATTATGTTTTTCTGATATCATCTAGGAGTGTGGACAATCTATCAATCTCAAGTTTGTGTTCCTTGAGTTCCTTCTTCGAGTTCTTGTATTTATCAAGCAATACTTTGTGATCATCTAGAAGGTCACTAAAGGCATCACCTACTTCATCAAATGTAAAGTCATCATATATGGGGTTCGTAGATACCTAATCGAATGCCATTAGACAAACATTTGCCGAGTTGCGAGGATTCTCTTCTTCTTCAGAATCGCTTGCTTCGCTTTCACACCATATGCTTGTATTTGTGCTTTCTTCTTCTTCCATATTGCTAGCTTCTTCTTTGTGCCTGTACTCATGAGTGGCTTCAAGAAGTTTTCAGATTTCATATGAGGTTGCAAAAGAAGAGATGCGATTGAATTCATTTTGTCTAAAGTATAGTAAAAAGCATTCATTGCTTTTGCATCAAGACTAGCTAGCCTCTTCTCTTCTTCTGTGTAATCATAATAGGGTTTGTTAACTAAATTGGAAGTGAGAGGAGAAATGATGGTAGGCTTTCTATAATCCTCAATAACATTGGTCCATACGTCAAAACCAAGTAATTTTAAATAAAAACTCATCCATGTCTTCCAATAAGTATAATTGGTTCCGTTAAATAGTGGAGGATCATCTATGGATTGGCCTACTCTGGTAAAGCTAGACTTCATGGTAAAGCTAGACTTCATGTTAGCCATGTATATTCTAGAGTGTAAAAACTAAGCACAGTTTAATAAAAAGGCCTGCTCTGATACCAATTGTAGGATCGTGTAGTAACTATAGAGGGGGATGAATAGAGTAAATGCATGTGCAACAAAAAATAATCACCAATTAGAAAATTTAAAATATAGGCTAACTTATGAACTGCAGTAACAGATATTTGAAAGAGAATAAGTAAGGTTCATAATAGCAAACTCAAACACATAAAATTTTATCATGGTTTCCCTCGAGGAGGACCAGTCCAGACCCGAGAACTCTTGCTCGATGTTAATCCACTATTTATGAAATAGGATACACATGCATCTTTGATCCGAATAATATGCCAATTTTTTACAATACCAGCTTTGATCCGAAGAACTCGCGACTTCAGACATGAATTAAAAAGTAGCTTTTTAACCAAGCTTGTACAACTCGACTCAACTTCTAATCGGAATGACACTTAGGCACTTAGAAGAAAAAATAGTTGTCTTGAGAACTAAGAAGGATAAAGCTCTTTATAAGATTAGAGAAGATGAAGAATGATTGAGTTGATCTTAGAAATAGAAAATTCTCCTCTATTTATAGGA
Source organism: Iris macrosiphon (assembly GCA_036927795.1). NCBI lineage: Eukaryota > Viridiplantae > Streptophyta > Magnoliopsida > Asparagales > Iridaceae > Iris > Iris macrosiphon. The sequence goes on from JAYESA010000017.1 coordinate 96,894,680, forward strand.
TTTTTGTAGACAGAGTTCGGGCCGAGTTCGGATGCATAACGTTCAAAATTTTGAACGTTGGGAGCCTGGTCTTCAGGAGATGAGTCTGACTAGGAAATCGGTTTTTGAGTACCCGAGTTCGGTCCGAGTTCCGGCAGAACTCGTACCAAGTTCGGTTTCTTTTCAGCTTTCCCTCACCGTACTTCTTCGCTATCGGTCACCCAGGAGTATTTAGCCTTGCAAGGTGGTACGAGATGAACCTGGGTTTAGTGAATGGAAGTTGGCCTTAGGTGTAATAGGACTCCCAGTTACTGCGCGCGAGCCTTTAGGGTTGACTTCGAGCCCTCTAGGACTCGAGATCTACACCATGAGGACAGGGGTGTGCAGTCTATAGCGATGGCAGATGAGGAAGCAGGATGGACCAAGGTTCAAGGCAGAAAACAGACCAGGTGGGTCCATAAGCAGTGACAATTGCCCTATGAAGACTCGCTTTCGCTACGGCTCCGGTGGGTTCCCTTAACCAACTCCCCACACTCAAGAGCAAAGAAAGACCCATTGTTTAGCTTCCGGTTGCCAATGAACAGGTCGAAGAACACCCCCCTTTCGTCGAGTGCCCCGCCCGGTTCACTGGGCTGTTGGCTTACCAAGTACTTGCCCGCAGCTCCTGCCGCCCGCTTGGCGGGCGGAGCGCTGCAAAAAACCACTCCTTGCCTCTTTTGCCGTGCGTGAGCTGTTCCTGCTTTTCCCTCACAAAGAAGGTAAAGGAAAGGGCTTTTTCTTTTTCATTTAGGGCTTGCTTGAAAGACAAACTTAACTGAAAAGACAGAGAATTTCCCTATCTTTTTGATCAGAAGTATCCAACAATGCCAATAAACTTAATATAATTACCTCGACAGAGTACTTTTCAGGTTCAGGTTAAACCACACTTTTCTAATTCCGGTTTTGTTTGTGTATCCTCTAATACTATAGTAATTGGTCGAAAACAACCTATCTCATTCAAATAGCATACTGAATTTGATGCGGCGCTGCCTTTTCTCTTCACCCAATGGAGGGTAGGATCAAGGGCTCCTTTCAGTTGAGAACCTGTATCGCCTCATTCCAGATTATAGTGTTTTGTTTCCAGATAGAGTGGGTCTTTTTCAGACTGTTTTGACTTGAATTTGAGTTTAGGCTCGAATCCAAATGAATTTCTAGTTAGGTAGGCTTATGTTTGAGTGGAATTTGGATACATGTTCAATCTAGATGCCAAAATTTTGTTCCAACTCACGAAAGTCCTTAGACTCAATAAAATAAAAAAATACATAACAAATCATAAAAGAAACCTGGACACAATCATCTGTAGTCGTAGCTTGTGGTGAAGTGATACGCCGTCTTCTTTTCAGAGTTGCAATGTACCGACTCATAGTTTGGATCGATTATTAAAATCGGTTTGACCATGACCAGATGTGCTAACACTTCGTACTCCCTGGATGAATAAAATATTGAGAATTGTGTGCCTTTGACATAACTTCTTTTCTTAGATCTCCTTTTGGTACGCATAATCTGTCTTCAATCCGCAATGTTCTATCTGGGTATTTACTTATCCCAGTATGAAACCCTGTTTTAGTCTTCTTCCATAATTCTTGTAATTTAGTATCATCTTGTTGATTTGCTTTGATCCTCTCTACTAAAAATGACTGACCTTGCAAGTTGGCCCATGATCCTTCTACTATTGGATATATAATTTCAATTCCCATTTTTCTTATATCCTCAAGAATTTCTTTTGGTGTGTTCATAAAGAATGCTGTGGGTCTTCTACTTAAGGCATTTGCTACTTTATTTGCTTTGCCAGGATGATATTCCATTTCCATATCAAAGTCCTTAAGTAGCTCTAACCACCTTCTTTGTTTCATAGTCAACTCTTTCTGGATGAATATATATTTTAAACTTTTGTGGTCAATTTAAATTTTAACTCTTTTACCATATAGGTAGTGCCTCCATAATTTAAGTTCAAATACTACTATTGTAAGCTCTAGATCATGTGTTGGATAATTTCTTTCATGCTGCTTCAACTGACGAGAGGCATATGCTATAACTCTTCCATGTTGCATTAGTACACAACCCAGGACTTTACTAGAAGCATCACTAAATAAATTTTATAACCCCCAGATCCTTTTGGTATGCTAGAACAGGTGCTGTAATAAGTCTTTCTTTAATTCTTCAAATGCTGCCTAACATTTGTCTGTCCAGTTAATTTTTTCATCCTTCCGTGTCAAACGGGTTATAGGTTCAGAAATCCTCGAGAAATTTTCTACAAATCTTCTGTAATATCCTGCTATCCCTAGAAAGCTTCAAATTTCTGCTACAAATTTTGGTATCGGCCATGATTTTACTGCTTCTACTTTTCTTGGATCAACTAAAATTCTTTCGCCACTTATGATATGGCCAAGAAAAGATATACGTCTAGCCAAAATTCATATTTGTTAAGCTTCCCGTATAGTTGTTTGTAGAAGCATGGAAAATCTTGATCCATGCGTCCAACAAACATGCATCCCAAGATCAACACAGAAGAAATCAGGTTGCAGAACGACTATACTGCCCAGAAAAGCAGCTACTATGCGTCGACCGCTTCATAACTAGTGTTTCCATGCGTCAGCGGTGCCATGTGCTATTAAGTAACTAGTATCCACATGCGCCAACAGTGCCATGCGCCACTAATCCCTCAAGCATCCAGGTGCCATAATACTGGCCACATAAAGGCCCGACACAAAGATTATGTCTGACACAGAATTCTGACAGAAAGAACTTTCTAAAAGCCTCAAAAGACGTAAGCATGTTAAACAACAGAACCTCACGTCAACATAAAGTTTACTCCTGACAGGCGTGCATTGCCACGTGTACGAGGTCACATGCGTCCCAGATCCCATGAGTTCCATGCGTCTCTGGCCCCATGCATCCTAGACCCCATGCGTTTCATGCGTCTCTAACCTCATGCGTTCCAGACTCCATGCGTTCCATACGTCTCTGGTCCCATGTGTACCAGACTCCATGCGTTCCATGCGTCTCTGGCCCCATGCTTTCCAGACTCCATGTCTTCCATGCGTCATATGCATCCCAGACTCCATGCGTCCAATATGTCAGGGTTCCCTGAGACAAAATATTTCTGTTGCGACTGAAGTAATTCTCTCCAAATAAATACGGGCCACATATCAAGCTGACCAAGTCACGCAACAAAAGACGAAAACTGTCCAAATCTTTTGCAACAACAAATCGCAACAAACGTCCACATAGCAGATCGGCCTGAACTCAATAAAATCCTGTTAAGGATGAACACGTGGAAGTCTGCCCATAGTATGCTCGTACAGTTGCAACCATATTCTGTTGAATGAGCCCCCCATGGCTATAAAATAGAAGCACATGCGGCACCTACATTCCATCAGCATGATGGCTATAAGTAGGAGCAACTTGGACGTTCTAAGGGCTGGGGTTTTCTGCTTCAGAGACCATACCCCTCCAGGTGATCTATGTATGTGCACACAAGATCAGGAGAGAGAAGAGAGAAAAGAGAAAAGAGAAGAGAGCATCCTCATTCTCTCATTGGACCGTCAACGAAGTAAAAGAGTCGCTGCAGTACTCGATCCCCATCGTCACATTACCCAGATCAAAAATATTGTACTTAGATTTTTTGTCTAGAATTTTTTTGTACTCTTTTTGTTTGTTATTAAACAAAGGTTTTCCAAACTTACTTCATTGGCAAACAAGGTAGCGACTCTGCTGGGGACTTCCTTCTCCTCTGATGAGAAGGTTGTGACGCAGTCCGATGCGTCGAAGCTGGGTTAGATCCAGAGTATGCTGGTTGTATATTTCGACCAGCGAACCTTTGATGGAATGCTCTTTGAGGACGGCGCTTCTCCCAGGCTGGAAAAGCCTAAGAAGACCCGCATGACATAGGTTGCATAGGCCGGTGTGCCTCACCCAACTGCTGAGCATGCGCTCCCCATCTCTCTCCATGCCTCAGGGGACGCACATCATGTACCCACACGAGCTGACGCCTTTCATGCGGTAGCCTCTTTTGACAAGGAAAGTGCTCGGCACTTGAGCTATGGCAGAGAAAAATACTACGATGCCAGGAGTTCGAGTGCTAAGACAAGTTCCATGCGGCCACGTCAAAAGTCGTATAAGGAGGACTATGCGGAATCGGTCGTTAGCCGCAGCCAGATGGCCATATGCGACAAAAGTTTCATCTTTGACCGAATCTCACGCAGCATTGACTCCATGCGCCATGATGAGAAAGGCGAAGATGTAAACTTGGACTCTTCATACTACGCACCGATGCATGCTAGGATAAAGAATTTTAGGGCAATACGATCTCGTCAAGCTCAAGCAATTGCTCATTTGACCGACCGTCAGCAGGCGTGCTAACTATAATGCGTGCCCCTGACGAAAAGTTATACAAAATTGACCCATGCGTCCAGCCCGCAGTGGCAATTGGACATGGTCAGTCTAAAGAGTCTTCCATCAACAACCTGGGAAAAGTTCTTGTATGAACCCCAGGTCAGGAAGCAAAGTTAACACCTGCGCACCCATGTGCTTGGTCTACCCGGGCTCATAAGAAGGGTGCAAAGGTGAATCAACACTCACTTGACTTGCACAATATGATCAATCACAAGTGCAAATCAAGGGAGTCAACTACGACATATAAAATATCCTCCCCAGGGCATTACTGCGCCATCATTATCATCAACTGCTACTGTAACAAAGTCATAATACCCACAAACAGGCAGTCGATATTCCAGCGACTGCAACCAAAGGCACCCACCTGGCTGTAACCCGGAGAACAGGTGCAAGCATTAAAGATAGAGGAGCTTCCCCTCGCCTCATGTTATTATGCTCGGAAGGCCCCCTCCATGAGGGGAGATCAGAAGTCTAGCACCTCCAGACCGTCGCTCTCGACCAGCGAGTCAAGCAGACGGGTCCCAGGAGGACAAGTAGCGGAACCCACGGAAGGTATTTTCCTGGACACCCTCTCAAAGAAGAAGCTGTTAGCCACTGGGGGTAGTTCTTCCTTAGGACCCCAGGTGGCTACGCAAGCTAGGGGTTGTAATCCCCAGAACTTCTATGATAATCTGACATTCCAAAAAGATGATGGTTTCCAAGGAGCAGTAGCTGAGATCCCTGGGGGTAGCCACCCTTGTCAAGAGGATGCATCTTCCTACGCTGGGGGTAGTGTTCACTCCGAGTCCGAAGAGGATGCGACACTACCAAATTTTTCGGATAACTATTCACCGCAAGAGTCTGAGGCAGAAAGTACGACGTCTATCGTCCCATCCATTTCTTCCTATGTGAAAAGATCATACATGGTAGGGGACTATCACGAGGGCCCCAATGATCGATATTATCTCTAAACCCTCGAGGCCATGATACAAACCAAGAGCACGTCAATACAAGCCTTGACCCAGACAATGCTGGAGATCAAGGCGAATATAGCCTCACAACCAGCAAGGGCCTCTGGTCAAGTAAGCCTGGACCCCGGGACAAATAGGGATTCAAATATAATCGCTCCACCTGCCGGGGGAAATCATCCCCTGCCCGGATCATCTGCCCCTTCCTCAGTCGATGAAGCCTGGAAAGCAATACGGGAGGTACAAGAACTCTGAGTCCGCCTAGACTCAATGGGCAATCGAGACTCATTACGCGAACTCGGGATTCGACAACCGTATCCCCTCGAGTGGCGAGATATACCGTACCTGCCAATAAAAGCCCTTTAACTTGACTCTGTTTGATGGGAAGACATCTTCCAGTCAATTCATGAGTTACTTTAAGACGGTAACGGGACACCTGCCTCGCAATGATGGCCTCTTAACCAAGCTCTTTGTCGGGGCATTGGCTGGAGTAGCCTTCGATTGGTTCTGCAGCCTCCAGGATAACTATATTTTTTGTTTGACAATCTCAAAGATCTTTTTCTTACTCAGTTCTACGATAGAGAAAATGACATAACGATGTCATCTTTAATGGACATCACCCAATAGGAGAAAGAGTCTTTACGGGAATACGTCAAGCAGTACAGGCAAGTGACGCTAAATTTACCCTCTGGTAACCCTGAGTCCACGCTGATGGACACCTGCCAGAGAAATCTCCTCTCCACAGTCAAACTCTGGATGGCGACTCTCAATTTAAAGACTGAACGACGTTCTCATAAATATTGTCATTGCTGAGAAGAGTAAATGACCCCCGCCTCTTGGGAATACAGATCCTTGTCGCTGATGATAGGGGAAAATATCCTTACAACAGTAAAAACAACAACGATAATAGCGCCCGGGATGGTAAGGGGAAACAGGCTCTCGTCGCCAATATAACCAAGAAGTTCGAGCAAAAGTTCGCAGAGGCTCCAAAATTAAAGGAAACTTATTCCTTCAAAGATGATGATGTCATGGCAATCTTTGACGTGCTATTGAAGGGGAACAAGCTTCGGCTCCCCGACGTCAAACACCCTATTGAGGCAGTCGATGTGAATAATCCGAAGTACTGCCACTACCATCGATACGCCACCATGCGACACAAAATTGCTATATACTGAAATGGTACATCCAGCGTCTGCTCGACACCAAGGCCTTAACCTTGGACTTTGATGACAAAATAGTTGCCGCCAACATGGTATCTTTCTAGTTCGGTAACTTCTCGGCAACGAAAGCCCAAGACGGAGTAGTCCCGATCCCCTGACAATAATGGAGGTTGTCAATCTTTCACCAGCTCCTGACCAAACAGCCAGGCTGATATCTCTCACCACATTACGTGGGAAGGTCATGTGGGTCCATCCAGATCTTGCTTCAGACTTGATACAGCAGACAATACCTTCCACCACCATATCCAAGGGCAAGAAGTCCAAATTCTGCTACATGGTTTCTATTCCTCCCGAAGAAGCTATATCAGGAACAACAAGGTCAGGCCTGGCATACCAATGAGAGTACGATATCCCTGACGATGGTACGCTCCCAACCGCTGCATCTGATCCAGGTCCATTCTAGCCTTTAGTAGTGGAAAAGTCCAAGCAAAAAGAAACTCGTTTCGGCAAACTGCTGCGCAAAGATACCGCTCAGGGGCTGGAGAAATCCTACAACTTTGACATCTTGGCACAACTAGCCAATACTCCAGCAAATTTGTGACTATTCGAGCTTCTCCGACTCTCCAAAGACACTCGGGTTGCTCTGAGTGAGACATTGTAGAATGCCGACACCTACCTGGCGCAGGTCAAGCCGCTAGCTGAGGATCCTGCCTGTTCGAGACTAAACTGCAGTATGCATGTTACTGATACTGAATAGATTGCTGCCTTTGCTGCAACTGCTTCCTGCCTATTGGAGACTGAATGGCTGCTACTGCTCTCCCTCTGTAACTGCTACTGCAGTGAGTTGTACTGCACATTGCTGGATGCCTGGCTTGAGATGATGCACATTGCCCCTTAATTGTTTGCTGTATAGTGCAGCTGCTGAATGCTTTGCTTTCTTTCCCCGTCCTGATGCAACTGCAACTGCAGTTGCATGTTGTTGCATATTACTGGACCCCTGCTGTGCACACTGCTTAAGCTTCCCGCCTGTTGCAGTGATGGCTACTGCAGTGGCTTCACTGCCTCTCCCTCTAGCTGTGCTACCAGCTACTTCTATGTTTCTGTAGTTGGACTGTACTGTGTTGATACAGGGTGCCTGACCCCCTTCAACACTGCCATACCTGCTGCTCTCCCTTTGCTGCAGAATCATGTGCACATTGAACTTGCTGTTGTGCATTGCACAATTTTGCAACTGATGACTCTGTTGTTCAGCTCTCTCTGCCTCGAGCTCACTCACTGACACACACTCACACACAAACGCAAACACACACCTACATATACATATATACCAACTTACAAACACTCAACATGCATATATATATACTCCTATATATATATATATATATATACTCCTATATATATATATATATATATATATATACAATCACATATATATACACTTAAATATATATATAAACACTCATACATATATACATATAGATACACTTATACACTATTATATATACACATATAGCTATATGTATAGTCACCTATTCAATATCATATAATACACACACACACACACACACACACACACACACACATATATATATATATATATATATATATATATATATATATATATATATATATATATATACATAGAATTAAGGGCAATGAAACAAACACGTGGAGTGCACCACACCCGTATCACACCCATTCTATGATATGCTTAGGATGCGGCTCCACCACACAACCAAACGCATTCTGAAGGATACGAGCAAGTTTAGAATACTAATTATGAATAATACAAACAATAATATAATCAACTACGTGTTCGTGTCAAGAAATAATATACACAAATCCCCGTGTCGGAGAAATATCTCCAAAAATAATCTGTATCGTCAAATTAACGAGATACGACCTACACGTACCCAATTATGGACATGATACTTGTCACAAATAATCAATCATAAGTCATATTGATCTATTTGACCAATTGATAAACACAACATGTGCGAATCTCAAAATTCTCCCAAAATTGACAACCAAAATACCCATAACTTCCACCATAGGTCTTCTATGAATCTAATTCCAATTTCTATGGGTAGCATATGCATATGGGGTGGTTTCTCATGGTTAAATCTCAGATTTAAGTATACTAAGAGTAGGAAAATTGAAACGTACCTATTGGGAGATGGATTCCCAATAAAAATCCCCAAATATGGAATATAGCCTCCTCCTTGTAGATCTTGGCCTACTCCTTGTTGATCCTTGCTTCCTTCTTGTAGATCCTTATTGTAGTAGCCTCCAATGAAGAATAGGAAAGAAATTTGAGAAGAAATTTGTGAGGGAATGGTGAGGGAATGAAGAAAAATTCTAGATCTAATACAAATAAGAAATGAGAAGAGACACTCTCTCTCCTCCCTCCTAATGTGGCCGGCCCTCTCCCTCTCCCTCAAGCAATGTAAAATATCTAATTTACCCCTTGGGGCCTCTCATGAAAAAATTAATTAAGTAGGAAAGGTTCTAGTCTAATGGTTTCACTAATTAATTTATCCTCCTAATGAATGGGCATAATTATTGGGCTCAATCTAAACTAACATAAATGTTGGGTTCATGTTTCTAATTTAATTAGTTAGGTCCACTACACAAGTCCAAAATAATATAGCACCCAATAATAAATAAATAATACAATAATTAAATAATCACACATGTACAATATTTAAATACAATAAATTCTAAAATTAAAATACCCATGTCAATTACCAAACTACCCTTGATTGAAAATATGAGGGTGACATCAACCAACAAGTCGAGTTCTTCAACGAGGCCAGCATGACCTCACAAAGCTCCTAGGATTTTGGTTTCCAAAGCCGCCATGCTAGACCCAAAATTCATTCCAGAAGCGTCGCCAACCTTCATCGCAGTTGCACAAGAGGTTGACACGTATCCTATCTCCATATCCAAATACGTTCTCGAGAGAGGTGGCGCTAAATCCAGAGAGGCACATGCATAGCAGGACCCACGTAGGAGGAGACACGTCATACCCGAATGTAGGCGCATATGGTCTTCCACGAGCGGTCATGCCCCGCATAAGGATCCCTATGATCCTGACTTGGATTCCATATACTATGCGTCTAAAGGCGTTGGTTCACGGAAACCCAAGTCAGCTCGAGCCATGTGCTCTCTAGGGGCTGCGCAACTAGCCCTTCAAAAGCATGCGTCGTTGCTTGTCATGCGCACTGCTGATGGGAGACTATACAGGGCTGACCCAGGCACTTATGTGCCAGAAGTGGGTCAACCCTTAAAACCTTTCTAAACCCACTTGGACGTCGTAGTTGCACTTTGTCCAAGTCGGAGAGCAAATACTATGATGCCAGACCCATGCGCCCAGTTTGGCTGCACGCATGAAATGGGTCTGTCTCACATCAAGTCTTCCACTAAAGATCTGGTTGAAGTTTCTGCGAAAGAACTGGGTCAGGGAGCAAACCTTCCACTTTTACCTCCATGCGTAAGGGTTGCCCGAGCACATAAAAGGGTATAAAAGTGAAGCTTCCATCGTCTGATTTATGCAACATGATTAGTCACAAGCGTAAGACGAGAGAAGCAACCCTCGCACATGAAGTTTTCCTTCGTGGACACACATGAGCCAGCATCATCATAAACTGTTGCTGCACTAAGGCATCAGTTCCTCCAACCAGACAGTCGGTGATCCAGCGATTGCATCATGCGGCACCATCTCGATGGCATCCTAGAAAACAACCGCGTGAATAAGGGGAATTGCCCGTCGCTTTCTGTTGCTCAACATGGAGGTCTCCTCCTATGAAGAAGATCTCCAAGAAAATCTCACCTAACCTAAGGGTGTTGGTCAGCTCATCGAGAAGCCGTCCGAGGGATAACAAACAGGTCCCTACTACAAGGGTATTCCAAGGCACACGTTCGAGAACAAAAGGCTGAGGCTGGGGGTAGCCATACTGTCCCGAATGAAGTTGCAACCAGAGATGGGGGTAGCAGTCCCCCGGTGTTCCACTATAATCCATCCTTCTAAGAGGACAGTTGATCTCTGCACACAGATGACAGCCTAGCTGGGGGTAGCCATACTTTCCAGGATGACCCTGCAACCGAGATGGGGGTAGGAATCCTTCCAATGATAAACGTGACACAATAATGCCTAATCTCCTTGAGCACAATGAAACTCAGATATCAGAGGCAGAAAGTGAGGCATCTACCTTACCATCCATCTCATCCCACGTAATACCGATATACATGGCAGGAGACGAGCATGGCATAGAATCCAGTAATCAACAACGCCTTGAGGCACTCGAAGCCATGATGCAGACTCTCAGTACTTTAATGAAAACACAGACTCATATAGTACTGGAACTCAGAGAAAACTTGGTCTTAACATAGACACCGGCCCCGGGACAAGCAAACCAAGATCAAGGGACCAACGAGGAATCAACATGCCTGATCCGGCTCCTCATATCGCGAGAAGCCATACCGCACCTCGATCTTCAGTTTCTCTTCTGCCAGATGATATCCAAGAGACTCTTAGGGACTTGTGTGCCCACGTTGATGCTCGGGATAATCAAGACATGCTTCAGAAGCTTGGGATCCGGCAACCCTATCCTCTCGAGTGAGATAACGTGGTATACTCTCCTAAGTAGAAACTACTATCTCTGACTACATTTGACGGAAAGATGTCACCCCATCAATATATGAGATACTTTCAGTCCATAATAGGCCACCTACCTCGGGATGACGCCTTACTCACCAACCTGTTCGTCGGAGCACTATCGGGGTCACATTTGACTGGTTCTGCAGTCTCCCAGATAAATGCATTTCATCCTTTGAGGACCCGAAGTCCCTTTTTTTGCCCAATTTTATGGAGGAGGGATGGATATGACTATGTCCTCTCTCATGTACATCACCTAATGGGACAGCGAACTTGCATGAAACTATATCGAACGTTTTTGACAGGCGATGCTGAAATTGTCCCCTGGCATCCTCGAATCTTTACTGATTGACATGTGTCGAAAGAACCTTCTATCAATAGTGAGACTCTGGACAACATCTGGCCCATTCAGTGATCGGACGACATTTATCATAAGTGTCGTTGCTGTAGAAAAGAGCACAAAAGATGCCCGCTTATAGGGATTTCAAGCTCCCAAATTTAAAGATAAGGGAAAGAGTCCTTTAACCTCTAACAACAGTCATGACAGTAAAGGGGAGAAAGTCTTGATGGTTAACCTGTCCAAAAGCTTGACCTCACCCGTTGTCAAGCCAACGGAGCCACCAAGAGTGTAGAAGGCTTATTCCTTTAATGACGATGATGTCATAGAACTCTTTGAAATATTGATAATTGGTAAAAAAACTCAAGCTACCCGACATCAAACTCCCTGATAAAGCAGGCAAGGTTGACAACCCTAAATATTGTCACTACCATCGATATATCCATCACTCTATGCAAGATTATTACATATTAAAAAGGCTGATACAACGACTGATCGACTCCAAAGCTCTCACTTTGGACTATGAAGACAAGACAATCACTGCAAACATGCACTACCAGAAAAAGTCAAATTAGCGACGTAAAGAAACGTCGCTAAATGACCAATAAACGTCGCTAATTACTTTTAGCGACATAATTAGCGACATTTTACAGAAGTCGCCTTTCAGCTAGTCGCTGAAAGGAAAAACGTCGCTAAACGTCGCTATACCGACATTTTTTTAGCGACGTAAATGTGTCGCTAGATTAGCGACATTTAGCGACGCAACGTCGCTAATTAGCGACGTGCTCATCTGTCGCTTAATGTCACTAATTAACGACTTATATAGCGACGTTACAGCGACGTCTTTAATGACCTGGCAATACTGCCATGTCAGCAAGTTGCGACGTACAACGACGTTGTTAGGGACATTTTTAGCGATATTTTTAGCGACGTCATTAGCGACGTGTAGTAAAGTCGCAACTTAGCGACGTATTTAGCGACGTGTAGTAACGTCGCTAAACGTCGCTAAAAACGTCGCTAATTGTATAGTAAAAAAATAAAAAAATGAATACTGAATTGTTTCTAAACTATTATTTCTGTAGTTTATTAATTCATAATCTGTACAAATAGACCCGGAGCAACCCTCCGTTGAATTTCCTAGGTTTTTTGACCCCCTTGGGTTGAACACTCAACACCGGTAAATTAATATATATTTAATATGAATAATATAATAAAATTTGAAGAATATAAAACATCCAGTAAATATCGTCGTAAATGATATAATAAATAATATCCATACAATGAGTCTCATCCTAAATAATACAAAGAATACAAATATCCAGCAAATATCTATGTAAATATCTATACTACTGCGGATCTGCAGGAGGATGACCACCGACGCACATGAAGGATAAGAACAGATCATACTGCACCCGTAAAATTAATACCGATGTCGATGGAGATGGCAATAACGTCGGTGGAGTCTGTGTCGATGTAGGCGCACTAGGAGGACGTATCAGCTCCAACTCTGCGAGTCGCTGGTTGTAAGAATCCATGGTAGATAACAGCCTCGTACTGCTATGAACCATTGAATCATGCATCATCGTCAGCCTCTCGCCCATGGATAGCTGTGATACCTGCAGCTCCGTCATGCTGCGCTTTGTCGAGGCTCTAAATCATTTGTCAAATCCTGGAGCTCCGTGATGCTGTGGTCGAGCATATCGAATCATGCGATGAGCGTCGGATCGTCTGCCTGCGGCTGGGACCGGGACTGTTCCTCCATCCTTCGCAGTAACTCGTCACGGAGAGACGCAATCTGACGATCAACGGCCTCCTGGACTCTGGCCGACGACTGCAAGAGCTGTGGGGAATGCGCACTTGTCGGGGAGGCCCTAGATGACTGCATCGCAACCAGGGTGCCATAGGATCCTGTACTGTAGTATTTACCCCTCTGGAGACCACCAGCGGCGGTCACCCACAGGTCGTCTGCCGACGGAGCTGGAGCGGGCTGCGAGGAAGTACCAGCCTCTCCAGTTGTAGGTGCACTAGCAGTCGCCCGCTCACGCAGCCTAAGATACTCGACCTAGAAAAGTTTGGATACTTGATAATTGCCTAAGTTATATTAAAATTAACACAAAGTAAAGTAATACTTACATAGGTCTGCGAGGCCCTCTCATCAATGAGATTTTCGTCCTTGCGATGGGTGGCCAAGAAGACGGTCACCATGTTTGCATCCTCACCCCTTTGTACCTGTTAAAAATATATTATTTAGTACTAAAATTAAATATTTTTTTCTACTACCATTTTATCGTACTTATATTAAAATAATATATCTTAAATAAAAAATATACCGAACGACGAAAATGTTTCGTCATCGGAATCAAGCCACCACACCACTTTGTAACATTTCGCCTAGCCGCCTTGGCCTTCTCAGACCTTTTCTTGTAGCTCGGATCGTCGAATCTAGCCCTCATCGTAGTCCACTGCTCAGGCGTGATCCAACCTTGGACCCTGAATTCCAGTACGATCACGAGCCTTCTGGTCATCCAGAGCATCACGGATAAGCTTGGCGACAACGGTAGGAAACATCCGCTAGATCAACTCGGCCCGGTGCGGAGGATAAAAATACGTTTGCTATAATAAATAATTTAGTAAGTGAGCATCACGGATAAGTTATATAATATGCATAAATTAGAGAATTTATATAATATACTTTTATCTTGAAGTACGCAAACCAGAACGCCTTCCTCTCATCTGGAGCTTCAGAGTAGTTGATCCAAGGGCCACCATAGTTGTTCCTCAGAAATAGGCCCAGGCGTCTCTGAACCGACGATGGACGATATCTATACAGAGATAATTATTTAGATCAAAAAAGTCAATATATGATGAATAAAGAAATACACGATATATATGATGTTAAACGATCTAATTGACTTACTTTGTACCGTCGGCCCAAATCTCTGTCCTCGTCTCCTCCAGAGGTGTGCATGGAGGATCTTACTGATGCTGGGACAACGTCGACATGACCTCCTCTACATGATCATCTGTCTCCATGGTTCCATCAGCAGGAGGAACGCTGGACGAGGAAGTATTATCATGCCTGGAATAACTCATCCCAGGAGTGATGCCACGTAACGTCGTCGCAGTCGAAGATGTGACTGATTGATATACTGGAGTACTTGGCGACGATAATCCGGAACCAACAGTAGGCAGTACCGGAGGAGCACTCTGTCTACCTCGGGACCTGCCGAACCCTCCGCGTCGTCCTGTCATACCTGATAACAACATATGATGAATAAAGAAATACACAAATATATAGTACATTCTACAGTCAAAATGTTATGCATATCTCACAGCATTCATAGAATTGTACAGTAAATAACCAGTGGTGTCGTAAGTCTAAATGGATAGTACATTCTACAGTCAAAATATAATACATATATTCGTCAAAATAGTACATTCTACAGTCAAAATATAGTTATATTCTACAGGCAAAATATTTTATTTTCAATAATCTTCAGAAAATTTATCTTGTTCGCCTTCCTCGTCCTCCTCTTCCTCTTCCTCGTCCTCATCTTCACTTTCATCTACTTCGTCTTCCTCTTCGGATAATTCTATATCTTCTATATTATTACTCGTGTAATGAGTAACTTCCGTTGAGTCCACATCTACAATATTTGTTACAAGAGGTAGCTCGTCCTCCTGATAAGCTATTTCGTCAATATCAAAGGTATTTCTAGCTTTAGTCTTGTATACTGCCCGTTCACACAGAATAACTATTTTTCGTAGAATCAAGATCCAGAAAGCTGTCTCTAATAGGAGCATTTGTTGACTTGAACCTAAACTCATTCTCACAGAAACTTGGCTATATTTTAACGGCAGTAATTGGTCCCTTGGCTAGAGTTCTAATAGATTAAGTCTCGGGTGTTATTAGACGACCGACCTAAATTCCAAAGTAGCGATAGTAAGTTATTTGTTTTGCAAGTACAGAAATAAAAAGTAATTACCAAGCACCTAACATATGCACTCAACCAAGAAGGAAAATAACATCTAATTTCTTGTTCTACTTTTTCGTCTGTTATGTAGGGTCTAACCGACCTCAACTCATCATTATATATGCTGAAAACAATGAAGAAACTGCTGATTAGTAGCATAATAGTAGCTTATACTATTATATTGAGATGATGTAAATGTGGACGTATTAATTACTTACCCCTCTAGCTTCTCCACTTCATCCTCGTCGCAATTGAGTAATATATACAACCGAGCAGCCCTTAGCTCGTCGTTATTCAAATATCTCTTCTTTATTTTCCCCGAAGGCTTTCTGGACGCATTGAATACTTTGAGTATTGCATCATTAGATTCCTGATATCCGTCGTTGTTTCTCGGAGCTTTCGTTCTATTAGTAGCAATGTGAGGTTTGAAAAACGTCGAGCAAAAGTTTGTAATCTCCTCGAGAACATAAGCTTCACAAATGGAGCCCTAAACCCGTGCCTTATTTTTCACCTTTCTCTTTAGGTGATTCAGATGCCGCTCGAAGGGGTACATCCACCGATAACCGACATGACTACCAACACGTGCCTCATAGGAAAGATGAATTGGCAAATGCTCCATAGAGTCGAAGAATCCAGGAGGAAACACCTTCTCGAGCTTACATAGTGTTACCGCAATATCCTTCTCTTGCTTTTCTAGACGATCGACGAGCAACTTAGTAGAACAAAGATCTCTGAAGAATATGTTGAGCTCTGTCAATGGATTCCAAATGACCTGCGGTAAGAATTCCCGAATGCAATTGAATTAAGCTCTCCATGAATACGTGACAATCGTGGCTCTTCATACCCGTCAGTTTGTTCTCCTTGAGGTCGATGCATCTTCTCAAGTTCGACACGTACCCGTCTGGAAACTTTAGACCCTGAATCCACCTACAAAGTCTCCCTTTATCCTCTTTCTCCAGTGAGAAAACTGACTTAGGTTGCTTTAACTTTCCATTCCCCTCCTCTATCAAATGCAACGCGGGATGTCCACATATTTCTTCTAAGTCCAACCTGGCCTTCGGATTATCTTTTGTCTTTCCCTTTACCTCCATTACAGTATTAATTATGTTATCAAACACATTCTTCTCGATATGCATGACATCAAGGTTATGTCTGATCAGATTGGTGCTCCAATATGGCATATCCCAGAATATACTCCTCTTTGTCCAGTTATGGGTGCGACCAAATCCGTCACACTTGTACCCCTTAGCAGGCTCTTCGATAGCACTTGGTAAATCTTTTACCTCTTCCCATATCGTGTATTCGGGCCACCTTGGCGGTGGATTGGCCTTCTCTACAACGTCCGTACAAAAAGCATTCCTGTTCCTCCGGTACGGATGATCCTTCGGCAGAAATTGTCGATGACAATCGAAGAAGCACGGTTTGCCTCCGTGTTTCAAAAAAAAAGCCTTAGTATGGTCCATGCAATATGGACATGAGAGACGACCATGGGTGCTCCATCCCGATAATATTCCATAGGCCAGAAAGTCGTTGATGGTCCACATAAGTGTTGTCCTCATCTGAAAATTCTGCTTTCTAGAAACATCATACGTGTTGGCACCTACTTCCCATAGCTGATTCAACTCATGGCTGTAAATACACATCGATGTTCCTCTTCGGATTGTTCGGACTCGGAATAATAACTGTTATGAACATATACGGAGTCTTCATGCACATCCAAGGCGGTAGATTGTACGGAGTGACGATCACAGGCTAACATGAATACTGGGAGCCCGAAAGTCCGAATGGGGTAAAACTGTCAGAGGACAGCCCCATTCTAATATTACGCAGATTCGAAGCAAAATATGGATACTCTCGATCAAAGTGCTTTCACGTTTCTCCATCGGATGGATGATCCAATATTCCTTCGATTTGTTTTCGCCTATGCCAACTCATGTTTTCTGCAGTCTCCTTAACCATAAACAACCGCTGCAACCGCGACGTTAAAGGCAAGTAGTGCATCGAATCGGTAGGCTTCCTTGTACCGACAGACTTTTCTCTACCAGTGGCCTTGTAGCGATCAGCACCACAGAATCTGCACGCATCTTCATCATTGTCGTCTTTGTAGTACAACATGCACCCATTGCGACATGCATTCTCGTATCCCATCCAGAGCGATCTTACCATCCTCTTAGATTGATAGAAGTCTTTAGGCAACTTTGCACCCTCGGGCAAGATCTCTATAATCAAATTGATCAGTCGATTATAACATTCTTGCGACATATTAAAATTGGACTTGATGCTCAATAATCTTGTAACCGCCTCCAACGGTGAATGATCCTCACAACCAGGATATAGTGGAGTCCTTGCATTCTCAAACAACTCCATAAACTTTGCAGCATCGGCATTCGGTGCCTCCTCAGCTGTATCATAATTGTCCGGATTGAAACTAGGCCCCGCTGCATCAAAAACTATGTTCACCCACCCATCGTCGTAAGCAACGTGGTCGTGGACATCCATATACGGCTCCATATAAGGCTTCGACTCTGATGCTAGAGACACAAATTCTCTGTGCGCGGTCCACTGATAGTAATTCGGCGTGAAGCCCTTCGACTACAAATGATATATGACTTCCACTTCTAGATGATATTTTAAGTTACGATATCTCACACACAGATACTTAATTTTGGTACCATCCATGTACTGAGGGAACGCCTTGGCGAACTGCAGAAACTGCTGTACACCCTCAATGAATTCATCCCGTACACCGTACATGTCATCAGGATGACGGTTGTACATCCACGAACGATGACGCATATAGTAATTCATATCTATTTCTAGATACTTCTGTAAAAATGGCAGTATGTATCCTATAAATCATTACATACAGTTTGATTCTCTGGAGAAAGGTAAGAACTGCTCTAACTTGATACACAATGCCCTATGTGTGTGTGTGTGTACATATGGTTTGAATAAAAACCCTAGTTCTTTCCTAATTTAGTTCTTTGTTTCTTTACAATTTATTCAGTTTTTTTGGCTAAGTGTGATTGTTCTCCTCCAATTCCTGACCAAATGGGAAGATGACCCATCAGTTTGGTATCAATTGGTATCCGAGCCTTTGGATCATGCTCTTGAAGCTAGTGGAGAGCACGACTCGAGCAGCCATGGCTCCAGAGCTGGATCTCTCCAAAGAATCAATACCTACCTGATGCAAATGGGATGATACTTGCGTTGGAAGGTACAATTCATCACTTGAACCATAAAAATTTGATAGGTTGTTAGAGGAATTGGCTATGTCAAGAAGAGGGTTTGAGTTTCCACCATATGCTCCATCCATGGCAACACCTCAATCCCCTCTAAACATACCAAATATACCATAATTTGGTATAAATCCAGCTGGAATGACACCAAATCTACCACAATTTGGTATGATCCCTACTGGAGTAGCTCAATCCATTCCTCAAACAAATCAAATAACCCCAGTACAACAATTTTTTATCAAAACCCTTGCCAAACTGTAACATATTACCAATTTCCTCATAACCAGAGAACAACTCCAGGATTTCAAGCAACTCGTGCTCAATCCAAATGTCACTGCACCAAACCCTAGTTTTCCTTCATCACCTATGATATCTTCCCCATGTATAAGTGCATAGTATGCACAGCTTGTGCACTGCAGTGTTGGAGTGTTGGGCAGGCCAGGATTTGAGTGTGAGATGTGAGAGTGTTGTGCAGGCCAAGAGGGAGTCACAGTGCACTCTTGTTTACTACAGTGAAGAGCAGTATCAACAAGGGGATGCACAACAGCAGCAAGGGGAGCAACTACAGCAGCAAGAAGAGCAACTGCAACAGCAATGCACAGCAAGCAGAGTTATGGTTAGTGTGTGTCCGCGTGCGTGTGTGTGTGTATTCGAGTTAGGGTTAGGGTTAGTGTGTGTCATGTCGTGTCTTGTCGTGTTGTGTTGTGTTGTGTCATGTCTTGCTAGAGAGAAAGAGAGAGATAGAGAAAGGAGACAGAAAGAGGAGCTCACCGAGGAGGGGAGCCGGAGGAAGGACGCCGGAGGGAGAAGGAGAGCCGGAGGAAGGAGGAGCTGACGGCGGAGGGGGGAGGACGCGGCCGGAGGGGGGTCGCCGGGAGGGAGAAGGGGACGCCGGAGGGAGAAGGGGAGCCGGAGGGGGAGAACGCGGCCGGAGGGGGGTCACCGGAGGGAGGAAGGGAGCCGGAGGAAGGAGGAGCCGGAGGGGGGTTTCAAATTTGGGAGAGGGACATGGAGAGATCGAAGGAAATGGGGGGAATCAGCCCTAAATGAAACAAATTTAGCGATGTTTTAGCGACACCAATAATGACGTTGCTAAGTTAGCGACGTCTTTAACGTCGCTAATGACGTCGCTAAATGTCTAAAAGATATACGTCGCTAAATACGTCGCTAAACGTCGCTAAATAAAACGTATTAGCGACGTTTAGCGACCTTAATTGAACTTATAGCAACTAATCTTTTAAAAACTGAATAAAAGTCGCTAAACGTCGCTAAATGTCGTCAATTAGCGACGTCTAGCGACGTTTTTACATGGAGTCGCTAATTTATATTATATTAGCGACGTTTTTCGTTGACGTCGCTAAAAAACGTCGCTAATCCCGCTTATTCTAGTAGTGATGGTGTCCCTCAAGTTTGGTACTTTTCCGATAATAGAGGCCCAGGATGGTGTCATCCCCATACCTAGGCCAACAATGGAGGTCGTCAACCTCCCCCAAGCCCAAGCAGACTGGTTGATTCTTTTCACTAGTCCAAGAGGAGAAGTCATGTGGGTTCAGCCAGACCTCGTCCCGGACATGACACTGCCAGCAGCACCTCCGGCTTCCAAGACCAAAGGAAAGAAAACTAAGTCCTGTCACACGGTCTCTCCATCAACATATGAAGCTTTGAGGGGGGTAACCAGGTCATGCCTGGCCTACCAGCATGACAATAATGCTTCCGATGACATTATGCCTCCAGTGGCCACACCCTTGACACCCGTTGTGTCTGATCCAGGTCCATCCCAGCCTCCTGTAGTGGACAAGGAAAAGCAGAAGGAAACGCGCTTTAACAAACCTTTACGAAAAGACACAACTCAAGGGCTGGAGAAGCCTTACAACTTCGATATTTTGGCACAACTGGATAATATTCCTGCAAAACTATCACTCTTCGAGCAACTTTGTTTCTCCAAGAAGACTTGAGATGCTCTAAGTAAGGCGTTGCAA
This sequence comes from Iris macrosiphon, assembly GCA_036927795.1. NCBI lineage: Eukaryota > Viridiplantae > Streptophyta > Magnoliopsida > Asparagales > Iridaceae > Iris > Iris macrosiphon. The sequence continues at coordinate 96,915,386 of JAYESA010000017.1, forward strand.
AATGCTGACTCTTATCTGGCCCAAGTCAAGCCACCGACCAAGAATTCTGCAGTGTGTCCTCACTGCAATAGTGTGATGGAGGCGGTCCCGAACATCACATTCTCTCAGCAGGATATGTTGCTAAAAACTAATAGGCACGATCGTCCCTTATATTATATAGGGTACATCGGAGCCATAAAGATGGATTGGATACATATCGATCCCAGATCATCTCTCAACATTATCAAATGAAGTATGCTACAAACTTTGGGGATTTCGATGCATCGATTATCAGCCACCAACACCACAATCAGCGGCTTCAACGCCGAGAGAAGCTACCTGCTCGGCAAGATTCGTCTGAAGTGCCAAATCAGTGATATCTGAACTGAGGTGACTTATTACGTCATTGATGTGGATGTGTCCTACGAAATCTTACTAGGGAGTCCATGGATACATGAGTATATGATCATCCCATCCACTCTTCACAAATGCTTAAAGTACGTCAGTGAAGACGGTATCGTCAAGACAGAATTTGCCGACATGGATCCTTTCAAAGGGGTCAAGGCGTGCTACTCTGACTCAATCTTGTACAAGAAAATCCACCAAGACAAAGAAGGTAACAATGCCGATGATGAAGCCGACAGCGTTACAGCTTCAAGTGAGCCTCTAAGGGTCCATCTCAAAGGACGCCCAACCTAAACAGCTACTCCCCTTGTGGTCAAGCTTTGTAAAAAGGTATCTGAACCCTCGGTAGTCAAACTCCAGGGACAAAGATGTGTGTCAAGCAAAGATCTCTGGCCACGAGAACCCCATGATAGCTGATAGTCATGTTCTGCAGGAAAACTCCAGCATCGTCGGTATCACTGACAACCACCGAAGAAGATTAACTGGAAGAATGCATCATAGCATCTACCGACGTACCATCTATTGGCACAAAGTGGTCATGGTCAACCTGATTCTGATAATCGATAAAACAGCATAACTAAATACAAAGAAGCAGATACTAGATGTGAAGAAAAGCGATTGGGATCAAACTTCATCACTGCTAAAGACAGACATCTGCACCAGCTTCTGGATCTCATGTGTCTAATCTTATATAATTTTAGCAAATGTAATCTTTTATTTATTGAGTCTAGGATCGATGTAAGTCAGGTCTCACTGACAATTTGAAGTACATGTCCCCTACAGATACCCATCTTAGGAAGATTGCCCACTCAACTCAAATAAACTATCGAACCTATCCACCAAACCAGTCCAAATTCATACTCAAACCTTACCTGAATAGGCAACCAAAATCGGACAGAATTTGTACCGAACTCTGACCAAACTTGGTCACAAATATAGTATAAAATCAACCTAGTTATCACATCCCTAATTTTATGGCCCAACGTTCAAAAATTTGAATTGAAACTTACCCGAACTTTAGTCAAATTCTGTTTTCTCATAACCTATAATAGGATTAAAATCCCCATATTTCAAATCATCCAATCCTTCATCTTTCTATCCTACTGTGAGCAATACATTGAGCCTAAAATTTCCCATCTCCAAGATCAATTCCTCAGCACTCTAAGTGCCAAAGTGCGATCTCGGTTAGAAGTTGTTTGGGTTGTAATAGCTTGGCTCATCAAGCATTTCTTCAATTTGAAGTCTGCGTGCTCTTCGTATCAAATGCAGACCTTTAATTGGTATCAGAGTAAGTTCTCTTAATTACTGGATTAATATCCAAAGAGTATTAACACATGGCAACAACAAGATCAATCTTTTCCATCAATGGTGAAAGTCAACTTCCTGATAGGCCACCCATATTTGATAGCACTAACTACTTCTTCTGGAAAGCACATATGAGTGCATTCTTAAAATATTTTGGCTTTGATCTATGGACTTATGTTACTAATGGTTACAAAAGAGTTGACAAAGTAGATGATGAATATACCGAAGATGAAAAGAAAGCAGCAAGCGATGATGCAAAGGCAATGTGCATGCTCTACTATGCTCTAGGCAAGGAGGAATTCAAATGCATTTCCAAATGCAAAATATCACATGAGATATGGAAAATACTGGAAGAAACTTATGAAAGCAACGAAGAAGATGAAGAAGAACCTCATGATACTGCAATCTTATGTCCTAACAAACAAGTGGCAAGTATGGAGAAAGATGCAGCAAGTATGGAGAAAGATGCAGACATTCCATGCAACAACGATGACAGTAACTCAAGGGAAGAAGATGTTGCAGGCTTATGTCAAACTAAATGCATAGTAGCTAATACAATCATTCAGTACGAGAATGATAAAAACTCTCGACATACGACAGACTTATGCTTAATGGTAAGCGAGGTAAATGATGATTCATTAGTAAAAGAATTTTTTTATGAAGAATTATCTGATGCATTTAATAATTTATTTGAAGATTTCAAGAAGCTGAGAAATAATTATAAGCAAGCTCTAAAGGATATCAAATCTTATCAACTTAAGAATAAGCAACTCATTTGCTTACTTAAGGAAACTAAAAAAATTACTCTTCTGATGACTCCATTGAAATCACCAAACTTAAGATTAGCTTACAAGAAGCTCTTGACTGCTTTGATGAAAGAAATCAAGAAAATGTTAAACTTAAGAAAGAATTAAAATAGGAGAAGGAGAAGTACTCTAATGCCTCACTTAAAATTGATGCTCTTACTGCTAGATATGATAAATTATTTGCAAGCTCTAAAAAGTTAGAGATCAGACTGGGTAAATTGGTCATGCAACCTATTGACCAATCTAGCATCAAACACGTACAATATGTGACAAAATAAAAGGTCACCAACACAAGATATTCACAAAAGAGTAACAAGATGAGTAGTAAATCACACAATCATGCCTTTATCTAGACTAGACCACAGAAAAATATTTGTGTCACACATCACAATCACATACATGTTTCAAGCTCAAACAGTTCCATACATGTCACTGCCGCGGTTTGAAAGGACACACCTCACATTATGTAAGGCTAAAAAAATGGTGAATATGAATATGTTTATTTGGGTTCCTAAAACTGATCACTGTGGATCCAAATCTTGGATACAAAAGTCTTGTTATAATCGTGTAGGTGGAATCCTCTACCTCATGACGTAATATCAAAAAGGATGTTGGTGATTGCAAAAGCTACAAAGGGCATCTTCATGTCAATTACACCAACAAATATGACTAATGAAGTCATTTGGTAACATTTATTTAGTCTACATTATTATTTAGCAATTAATCATCATTCACATAAATCCTATGCCAAAGTATTTTATTCTTGACTGTGTAAGAGTTTCTTATATATGATTTTCGTGGATGAGATTTAGATTATACCCTGTGACTTGTGATAGTTTTACCACTTGTGAATTATTATTAATTATACAGCGTACGCATGAGTTATGGTTTCCATATATTGGAGTTACCATATACATGCGGCTGGCATGCTTACGTGTCCTAGTCCTACGTATTTTGGGACTGGGGCGTGACATTGCAGCTCAATACTAATTCCTCATATCGCTTAGTTTTGGATCATACACATATTTAAGGCATCCCTGAAATACATGCATTTCAGCCGAGCTTAGCGATAACGAATTTGGACAAGTTACAAGGGTATCTTTATGCCCGAGGCATTCATTTGATTTACTCCCAATTGAACCAATCCTGACATTTATTCCAACATATTCGCACAAGTGTTATCCTCAAGTATGATGATTTTCTACTTGACTCAATTCAGTTCGTGTTCTAACTCAATCCATCCAACTATTTATGAATCCACACTAGCACCATCTCCAAATATTATATCTTGTACCGATCGATCATCACAACTCATACTACCCCAGCTAGGCGACTTACCTAAATATCAACTTTGCTTTTAGATCAGCTCAGCCAAATACCTCTTCCTCAATCTCAATACCTCACTGGGTGAACATCTATATTGAGGTTCATGTGATCCACGAAGATCTCGTCGCCACGCCAAAGAGGTAGTGTCGCCACGATTTTAACGTGGACACACTCGCCATAATTCCTAGGTTACGTATGGAATAGTTCTTCGTGCTGCTTCTACTGCCTCGAAGCACAGGATATCACTTTTGCCTTCTGTACGAGCACGCATCCCAGACTAAGTTTCGATGCATCTTGTAGATCTGAGGCACATCTGTCCCTTCCAGTATTGCAATGATTTGATATGAATGAGCCGCTGCTTTAACTTTACAAGCTAGTTTCACAGTTGTCAATTCATATGAATCATATGAATAATATTCCCTTTCGGGGCATGACGAGTCAGAGGCGATGCCATCTTCAAAAAATCTGCGACTCCGAATCTCATCAGTTGACTTAGGCCATTCCCACCATCTCTTCGATCTTCTGGCTGTATCTTCAGCTGAAGGCTATCCCAAGGATCTCTCAAATCCAACACTCAGTCAGTTAGGCCAATCTTCAACACACACTACTCACATCCACCCTCGACGCATTTCCAAATGCGGTGCCGCAAGGGTCGTTCTATGGGTCTACATTATTCATCTCTGATTTGGCGGTCAAGTCGCTAGCGTCTGCTGTCCCGAAGCTACGCTCAATAATTGTAAGTCATCACGATGGACAGTTACTACAAACCATGCTATATCTCCTCTGCAAATCCGAGCCATAATCCAACCATTCCATCCGAATAAACTTTTGAATCCGAGCACTTCATGCACTACCTCTGACGATCTGTCAACCAAACGCCGCTTAACTACCTAGAGTCTTACTATCTATCTAAGCCATAAATCGAGGACTGCGCTCGTTGAAACCGTCTTCCATCAATCCGTTGTTCTGCCCTGAATCCATCAAATCTTTCGAACTGCCATGTTCAACTTTTTGCACTACCACTTGCGACGATTCCTAAAACCATAGACTTGCTCCAAATTCTTATCCGTTTGTCATGTTTCACAGTGCACGTCCAACTTGCTCGAGCAGCACAATAATTTCCTCCAACGTTGCTCTCTAGTTTAGCTATCTTCAAAAGTCCATCCGCCACAATCCAATCTCTCATTTTATTCCTTAGCCCGTCTTGATTTCTCTGTGTTCCGATTAGTCCACATATTCTCAATGACTCATGCATCAGTTATAACATAAATCTTAAATCCATATTGCCTTTACTTGTTGCCTCAATCCGCCTCAGTACTGCAAGTGTTAATTTTCAATCTGACTTAACATCAACTAGACTTGCCACATTCCCGTTTATGTCTTCCGGAGAATCCGTCTACCATCGTTGCACCATTTCACCAACTTTTTTACTTCTACTAAACCTGAGTCAAACTTCCCGAGCATCAATATCCAAAATACTTTAAGTCCGTACGAATCCATCGCAGTGCCCCTCCAAACCAAGTCATGTTTCATTGCTCAACCAACAACTCCAATGTGTTTCCATAATTTCCTAGTCCGTGCTCGCTATCCTTTGATTCATCCATCGCTTCGCTCAAGCGTATCCCAACTGTTTGTTCCTCATGCTCAACTCTCTCTCTCTTTGCATTCGTGAACGCTCCACCGAACTTTCAAATCGTACAAGCGAATTCTGATATTCAGCTTTCCATGTGATTATCTCAACTGTTTCTAATACTTGGTCTGCCTCAATCCCTTGAATTTCCAAACACTCTTTCCAATTGCTTCTCCGATCTCGTCTATCTCTCAAGTCCAATGATACTTCCATTTGCACAAGTCCTTTCTTGATTGCTCAACTCAACATTCGCTTGCTCCATTTTTTATTCTTTCTAACTCAGCCGATGTGCACCGACCAACTTGTATTCCTATTACCCGTATTCGTTGAGGCAATTTCTTTGAGGTCTATCCAAAATATTCTAATGTCTTGTTCACTATGTGGTATACCATATACCACTCTGAATCAAGTTACTACTCGTATCATGATTCCTTACACTGATCCAAGATCCGTTTGAACCATCCCTTATGCGTGATCCTACCATCCCCAACTTAAGTCTGACACGAAACTCAGCCAGCGCTTTAACCATCCAACTCTTTCCATAAATCTCGCTATGCAACTTGTGCTATGTTCTATTCTGAATACTTCCAACTATTCTCAAACCGTCTGATATATTTTTGCTACACAAGCAACCCGTGCAACGATCTCTTCCAAGTAATCCAACCCAATACCCAATTGTTTTTTACATTTGTTGTACGAGCAACTCGTGCAACATTCGTGATATTCCAAGTCAAACTCAAATATGCTCAGTCAATGCTCTATGTGATATACCTAGCCAAAAATCAAACTCCATCCAACTATTCACTACACGAGCAACTCGTGCAACGATCCATTCTCATCCAATATTTCTACTCACAACATGCCGCATAACCAATCTCGTCTGCCAACCAACTGATCCACTGATGCAACCAAAAACTCCTCGAATGACAAGCCAAGCCAACACAATGACACACCTCTAAACTTGCTGCACAAATACAACAACACCCTATGATGCTAAGCGATCTAACAAAAACCAACAAAAGTAACGCAATGAAGCACAACATGCAACCACAACCAGCAATATATAGACTTATTGTATGAAACATCCAATGCGGCACTGAGTAAAGCCAAGAGCTAAACGACACGCGAAAGCTATTTAGAGTTTGTGATGAAGCGAAGGACCAAGTCTGAGAAAATGGACCTGGCTCTGATACCAATATGTCACGCCCCAATCTCCCGCAAGCTCAACCGTCCCCACTGAACGTGAATCAACATGTTGTAGTGCTCCCGCAGGACAATCGTTCTCATCGGAACGTGATACCGTACGAGCCTGGAGTTGCACTCGTACAAGGCGATATTGTCAAAATACCAAAGTTATCATCGAAATGACCAAGTTGCAGCGAAAGCCAAGTATTGTGTACCAAGCACACATTAGAGTATACGTAGCAAAGCTCTCGATAGGGTCCAAATGAAATGCCACAAAGGCGATGTCACAAAGGCTAATGCAATACTCTTGCTTTTTCTTTAGCCCACAAAGGTACTTACCGTTCATACATTATGTCCCGTATATCCAAGCAGCGCCACTACACCTGCATACCTGAAATAATGCCCACAAACGTGGGTCAGTACACAGCCGTACTGGTGAGCGGGATAACCCACTCGTCTAAGCCGACACTAAGTAAAATAGTGAATACAAACAGTTATATGGTGATCTTTCTAGTTAAATCCTAGATTTATTTCATAGCATAGGTATGACATGTTAAGGAAAGCTGTAAATCAAGTTAAGCATGCAAGCATTTAACTCAAGCCAATAGACAAGCAATTAAAGCCAACTCGAAGAAAACTAACATGCAACCTGTCCTACTCAAAACCAAGCAACACGAGAACCTATCGAACCATTTCCAAGCCTCAATATCTATCATCAATCCCAAACCTTATAATCCAATCTTCGATATGCACACTCTTGCCGAGGCAAGGTGGTCGTCGCCTATGCGAAGCACAAACCAAACTAAAGTAAAGCAAACTAACTCTTATCTATATGAAGTCACTGGCCAAGCCATAAAGGACTGATTGGACTGATCAAGTACAGTTCTACCCGATCCAGACTGGGTAGCTAGCCCGCCTGGTCGTATCGAACTACCGGCACCGCGCCCAAGGCACGTTACCATTGTTTCCTCCATGGCCAAACGGTTCCGGTGCTCCGGAGCCTATCCTGTTCGAGAAAACCAAATCCCGTGCAACACAGGTTGTCCATGACCGATGCAGACACCAAGTAGATATGACGAGAGGATCGGACATTCTTGCCCCACCAAATGATCCTAGACTCATCCAACCAAATATCCCACCAATTTCCATAACCATTTATCCATAACCATTCTTCCAACATATAGCCCAAGGCACAAATCTCAAGTTATCCCCATAGGCACTATGTCGCTTCTCAACACAGTGTTCCAATTGGTGCAACACCCCTCGCTCAGAACAATCCCTTGGCACAATGTCCCAACAGTGGCACAATGCCCTCGCTGATGCAGTTGTTCGGTTTTGAACCACAACTGCACGCTTTGCTTGACAAAGCGTCCAAGTGATACTTGTGCACGGATGCACGCTCGCTCGCCCGAATTCCTGATGTTCTAACCAAGATATTCCAACTGTTTCTCCAACTGCCCCAAATATAATCTAATTCTAGCTCCAACTATCCAACGCGGAAACCAACTCAAGCCACAAATCTATCCAAGCAAACGACGTACACTCTATGTACGCCACAATGTAGTGATTTCCAAGTTCCAGTCCAAGTGTTCAAGCCTTTACGTGTGTTCCATATTATTAGGCATGAAGGAGTAGAGGAGAAGGGACAGAGCCCACTCACAAAGTCTGATTCTGTTAAGCATCATGTCCTGCCGATACGGCCGATCCCTTGAACCTGTGGTCCGATGCAAAGCACGATCTACTCAATTGGTATGACCGTGCGAGTATACAGTGCTCTCCAAATCATCCGACCAATCGGACTAAAGAAGACGGCATTATCGCTCCAATCCAGCTATCTCAGTACTGCTCTGACGAACACCTAATTTCCAACGAACTCCGCTAGCGATATGCACATGAAACCAACTCAAATCAATACTCGTTTCTAAATCCAACAAATTGAAATGTAACCAGCTATTGCCTCATTCAGTCTGACTCAGCATAACGTACTGTGCGGTTGTGGGGCGTTACACTTAACTTAAGTAGCTCCAAGGAAAAACCTATGCTCCTACTAGGGCTGAGCACAAATCCAAGCTCCAAAGTGTCACGCCCCAATCTCGAAGAACCGCAAAGTCACCACTGGACATGATACCGTGAAAGCCTAAGTTGTGTTTGCATAAGGCCATGATTTGTATAAAAACAAAGTAGACTATACAAAGTTATAAGCATCGGACAATATTGTAGAAAACCAAATCAACACAGTGACAAAAGGAACAAAGTCTCTTTATTAATAACTTTTGGAATGATTACAAGGCTTTCAATAGCCGATTGCTACATGTCAATTTGGCTTACATCTCTTGAACTATACATAATTTTAATGATATTGTTCCATACATTACATCCCTTTATAAAAAATATCTCAATGCGTCTTTTTCTGATTTTTGGCTCCTGGGGTGAGGATTTGCTATCGCTTCAGAATAATCTAGCAGGACATCTAGCACCTACGGACAAACGGTGGAAAGTTAGCACATTAGGGAATGCACTAGTGAGGAACAAAAATAACACCCTCTGAAATAATCACCAAGTAATCATGTAAGAAAATATTGCTTTTATTAGTGATCTTGTTATCTTTTGCATATGTTTGTTTCATGTTGTACATGATCAGAGTCATATTATGTCTTTTGAAAACATATTCGAAAAAGCTATATTTTATATTTCATTCAAGCACACAATAGGGATAATTTTATGTACGATATTGATTTATTCTATCTTGACATGCGCAGCATATTTCATGAGCCATAGTCATTTCTTTAGGGGCATACTAGCAACTTATCATTTAATACTCTTTCTTCTTATGAGTTAATAGCAGGATCTAGGCAACTCAGTTCTTCTTAGTAATCGGGACAATAATATTTCATGTAAAACAGACTATTCTTAGGAGCAGTTCATGAATAAAAATATAATCGATAGAGAGAATCACTCATCCAATGATTCTTACCCATGATCGAGGATTCGTCCCTACAACAGACAAGAGTTAGAACATTTTATAATTGCATAAGTTTTCTGTTCGTCTCTGAATCAAATATTTGGCTTGCAAGAAGGATATCCTAGCATGCGTCCTAACTACATGATGGTCCATGAGATTTACTCCTCATGATTAGCAGTTGTGCCTCACGGTTCAGCTTTGCACTAGTATACGCTCATACTGGCAGCTGTGACTCAAGGTTCAGCTATTCACTAATTGACACAACGCCCCCTAATCGCGAGGACTGCAAGCCTCAGGGTGCTATCATAATCTCTCATAGGCCGATCAATTCCCAGTGCCCCAGGAATCATTGAGAGATTTACCTTATGCACAAGTTATCCAAACCAAATACATGAATGCAACTTCTATCAAATAAACTCTATGATGCAATAATCATGCAGTAAGTGAATATTTTTATCTATTCTTTTCTTTTCAATCGATTGATAGAGCTAATAGCTCTGTTATCTTCTCTTTTCTCTATACGGTCAAGCCATATCATCTATTTGCAATAGAACATGTTCTTCCATACAATTCTATCTTTGCAACAATGATAAAGGAAACATATAATAAATCTTACTTACGCAAGTATAGCAACAATTCTTCTATCTTTTATTACTTAAGCATGTAGTTCTACTCTTGATAGCATATGATAAGGGACTTACATGCATTCTTAATCTCTTCTTATTCAGCATGGCAAAGGTTCTTTCAACTGTAGTGACAGTCTAACTTTGTATGCAATCTTCTTATCTTGATTTAGCATAGGGTTCTTCTTTCTATTAAGTAAGCATGCAAGTTCTCTTAAAGCATACAGAGTCAGGTTCTATCATTCTTAGTGATTATGAGTCTCTTCTTAACAACAAGCATACATTCATTTAGGTAGAATCTTTATTAGGCATAAAAGAATCTGAAAGCGAAGTCTTGCCCACTCATCGGTCGAGATCAATTGCCTTTTGTCCCAATAAGGGAGCTTTCTATGAAGGCTTCCTCTCGAGCTAGCAAACTGATTTCTTTGTCATATAGTGTCATCGCGGAGCGAGACACTGTATAATTATCCACCGAGTAAAAGTTTTGTCCTCGAAACTTAAGGAGAAACTTACTATATCCAGAGCAGCGATAGTCCTCATCCCTTGCCATCATCAATCGATAAAACTTATGATCAATAACACATCTCATTAATCAATAGAATAATCAATAAAATATTTGCTGACATCTTAAAATATTTATGGACTTATTGTATGGAACTTTCATCTCGTCAACGATATCAAGGAGGCAATGAATTTCGATCAAGGAGACATCTCTGAACTGAAACGAAACAAGGAATGGCCAGAGGATCGAATTGCTCTGATACCATTATGTTACACCCCGATCCCGAAGGACTACAAAGTCATTACATGGTGTGATACCGTGCAATCTCAGTTGCACTTGCACAAGACCAGGACTTGTACAATAACAAAGTAGACTATACAAAGTTATAAGCGGCGGATAATATTGCAGAAAACCAAATGAACACAGTGACATAAGGAACATAATATCTTTATTAATAACTTTTGGAATGATTACAAGGCTTTCAATTGCTGATTGATACATTCAAATTTAGCTTACATCTCTTGAGTTATAATTTTTTTTAATGATATTGTTCCATACATTACATCCCTTTATACAAAAAATATCAATGCATCTTCTACTGATTTTTAGCTCCTAAGGGTGAGGATCTGCTATCACTTCAAAATAATCTCGCAAGACATCCAACACCTGCAGACAAACTGGTGGAAGGTCAGCACATTAGGGAATGCACTAGTGGGGAACAAAAGAAACACCCTCTAAAACAATCACCAAGTAATCATGTGAGAAAATATTGCTTTTATTAGTGATCTTGTTATCTTTTACCTATGTTCATTTTATGTTGTATAGGATCAGAGTCATATTATGTCTTTTGAAAACATATTCGAAAAAACCACATTTTATATTTCATTCAAGCACACAGTAGGGATAATTTTATGCATGATATTGATTTATTCTATCTTGACATGCGCATCATATTTCATGAGCCATATTCATTTCTTTAGGGGCATACTACCAAATTATCATTCAGTACTCTTTCTTCTTATGAATAAATAGCAATATCTAGGCAACTTAGTTCTTAGTAATAGGGACAACAACATTTCATGTAAAATAGACTATTCTTAGGAGCAGTTCATGAATAAAATATAATCAATGGAGAGCATCACTTATCCAGTGATTCTTACCTACGTTCGAGGATTCGTCCCTGCAACAGACAATAGTTAGAATAGTTTATAATTGCATAAGTTTTATGTTTGTCTCTGCATCAATGTTAGGCTTACAAAAAGGATATCCTAGCATGCGTCCTAACTACATGATGGTCTATGGACTTTACTCCTTATGAGTACATCTATGACTCACGATTCAGCTCTGCACTAGTATACGCTCATACTAGCAGCTGTGACTCACAATTCAACTCTTCACTGATAGACACAACACCCCCCCCCCCAATCGTGAAGACTACAAGCCTCAGGGTGCTATCATAATCTCTCCTAGGCTGATCAATTTTCAGTGCCCCAGGAATCGTCGAGAGACTATCACCTTATGCACAAGTTGTCCAGACCAAATGCATGAATGCAACTTCTATCAGATAAACTATACGATGCAACAATCATGCAGTAAGTGAACATTTCCATCTATTCTCATCTTTTCAATCGATTGATAAAGCCAATAGCTCTTTTTCTCTTCTCTTTTCTCTATACGGTCAAGCCGTATCATCTATTTGTAATATAATGTCTTTCATACATTCTATCTTTGCAGCAACGATAAAGGAAATATGTAATCAATCTTACTTACGCAAGTATAGCAATAGTTATTTTATCTTTTATAACTTAAGCATGTAGTTCTACTCTTGATAACATACGATAAAAGACTTAGAAGCATTCTCTATCTTTTCTTATTCAGCATGGTAAATGTTTTTTCCATTGTAGTGATAGCCTAACTTTAGCATGCAATCTTCTTATCTTGATTTAGCATAGTCAGGGGTTCTTCTTTATATTAAGCAAGCAAGCAAGCAAGTTCTTTTAAAGCATACAGAGTCAGATGCTATCATTCTTAGTGATTACAAGTATGTTCTTAGCAACAAGCATACATTCATTCAGATAAAAAATTTTATTAGGCATGAAAGAATCAGAAAGTAAAGTCTTTCCCAATCACCCAGATCAATCGTCTTCTGTCCCAACAAGGGAGCTCTCCATGAAAGCTTCCTCTCGAGCCAACAAATCGATTTCTCTGTCATATAGTGCCATCACAGAGCGGGGCACTACACAAAGCAAGCTCCTAAGCTCAGTCCAAGGGGAGAGAGAGAGAGAGAGAGAGAGAGAGAGAGAGAGAGAAATGAAGAGAAGAAAAAAAGAGGAAGAGAGAAAGAAAGGGGGCTTATATAGAAATGGGAGATTAAATCGTGACCGTGAGATTTGCCACGTCACTGATTCGTGCCACCTCTAAAGATCTCAGCCGATCAAACTAAACCAAGCATCTAATAAATGAAAGAACATCTTGGTTAATAACCATTAGCTGAGTCACTTGCAGCCGGACGATATACCGGGCAGTATACCAGTTTGACTGTCAAATTCCTTTTTCGAAAAAAACCAAGGGTTCCTTTCTACACACGTGTCTTAGTACAAGTCTATGGCATTGCCAATGGGTATTCTACAAGTCCCCAAGGTAGTCTTCCATGCCAAAAAAAAAAAAAAATCTAAATCACAGAAAGACGATAAATAAGATTGACGAAAACACAAAATCCAGTATTAAGCTCCGTTTGAACTAAAAAGTTTAAATACGAAAAATTCTGAAAAACGAAATCCAAAAACGAATGTGACATGCACCAAAATCTTCTGTCTTACAGTTAACTCCCATGATGACCGTCACTTACCATGCTCTCGTAATTTTACTTTCTCATAATCATATCGTTGTATAATATATATTTTTTGTTAGTGAAGGCTTAATGATGGACATAAGGTTTTGGTGCATGTCATCATGGGACTGTAGGTCCAAAGCCTTATGTCCTACAGTTAATTCCCATTTTACTTTCTCATACGAGACTCTCGCTGCTTATTGATGGTGGGAGTAATGGGTCCACCGGGTATGCGTTCGTTATTTTAACCAACAATATGTAAAATGACCGTTGTTAAAATAGTCATTAATAGATATTTATAATTTAAGGGTTAGGGTTAGGTTTTAGGGTTTTAGGATTTGGCTTAAGGCTTAGGGTTTGGCTTTAGGGTTAGGAATTTTGGTTTTAGAATTAGTGTTAGGGTTTGGTTATAAAGTTAGGAGGTTATCTTGAAAGTATATAAATGTGCTTTAACCATTAGTATTGTTAAATACCTGACTTATTGAGTGTATTCTATTCTTGCTCCTAGAACTGACTACATACGGTACTTATTTTTATTGCAAGTACTATGTTCAAATGACAATTAACTAACTACACCATTCTCTGTTATATATTCTCTGTTATATAGTGAGTTTATAGCAATGTGTCCCAGACTTTGCATTAATGACTGTATAAAATAGATACTTGGTAAAATAAAATAAACATTTGGTAAAAAAAATCTTACTTCTTCTTCTCTCTTCTTCTTCTTTGGTGTTTCTCTCTGTAACAAAAATTTACCATCACCCCCACCCACTTATAATCATAATGCAAAGTCTGAATTTTTTTTTTTTATGTCCATCCAAAGGACGTATATGACTTTGACCGAAGATATGGAATGCGGGTTGGGGGTTGTGAATTATGAATTTGGTTGGAAATTGAATTAAATGGTGGTTGATGGGTGTTGATAACAGTTTCTTAAATACTTGATAAAAATGCTCTTTGGATGTATCCTGCTTAAAAAATGTCCACCCAAAGGATGTTTTATGAAATTTTTTGCTAAAAAATGTTCATCCAAATAATGTTTTATGTCAGGATACATGCTTGATTCAATTTTCTTTTTAAATTTCTGGTTCAGTGAATGCGTCCTTATGATAATTTTTTTCCTTGCGTTTTTGTTCTCTTATTAGCAGTATTTCAGCAAACTATAATACTTTGGTTGAATTTTTTTTTGTCTAAATTACATAGTGAACAATAATGGATAAGACGAGGATACGGAAAGGAGTTGCGGGTTCCACTCCTATCCCGACCCGGCCCAATATCAACCAGTCAGGCCAACTTGAAACTAAATCCGGATTGCCATCTCCCCTCCAACCGTCACCCCTATAAACCGTAACCCTAAAAAGAATTCTCACAAAGAAATGTAGAAATTGATGGAGAATACTCACTTCAGAAGCCCATGGAACCCTAACCCTAACCGCCATGGCCATCGAAGCTTCTCCCCCCGAGAGAAACCGAAGAGGCGATCTCCATCGAAGCCCAAGGTCAAGCCTGTCCGCTCCGTCGAGGAGGCCGTCACAGAGACGAAGATGAAGTCCTCCGCCGCCGTCAGGATTCAGAGCCTCCTCCGCGGCTTCCTGGTCCGGAGGAAGGTCGGGACCATGAGGAGGATCGAGCGGGAGGTCGATGAGATCGAGCGGACGATCGAGAGGGACGAGGCCTCGATCCGTCGGGAGGAGAAGGAGCGGACCAGGGTCAACGAGACGCTGATGAGGGTTCTGCTCCGTCTCGACTCGGTCCGCGGGGTTAGGGACTACAGGAGGAGGGTGATCCGGAGGGTGATTCTGATGCAGGAGAAGGTGGATTCGCTGTCGGAAGCGATCGGCGGTCAAGAAACCCCGGAAAATCGAGAGGAAATGGTGGAGGATCAAGAAACCCTAGATATTTGCAACGCGGGAGCAGAGGAAGGGATAAAGGAGGGATCTTTGGTGGAAGGACCAATGAAGCGTCAAGAAACCCTAGAGTTTTCAATCAATGCGGGGTCTTCCTTACAAGAAACCCTAGAATTTGGGGTCGACGACAAGGCCTCTCTGATGGAAGAAATGATGGAGGATCAAGAAACCCTAGATATTTGCAACGCTGGAGCAGAGGAAGCGATAAAAGAGGGATCTTTGGTGGAAGGACCAATGAAGTGTCAAGAAACCCTAGAAATTCCGATCAATGTGGGACTGATGAAGACACAAGAAACCCTAGAATTTGAGGTCGACGACAAGGCCTCTCTGATGGAAGAAGACTGGAGCATGGTCAAGGCTCCGAAGCCGTCGACGGAGGGATGTTCAGGGCTGAGGAGCGTGATGGAGAGGATGGCGGAGGAAAATGAGGCGCTTAAGGGGCTGGTGGCGGAGCTCTGCGAGCGGAGCGCCCTGCAGTGCGAGCTGATGGGAGGGATCATGAAGAAGGTGGAGCAGCTGGAGAGTACGTTGCAGGAGATGGAGAGGAGGAGGAAGAAGAAGAGGGAGGCCAAGGTTGCACTCGACTCCGAGAACAACAAGTGCTGCCACAAGAAGTTTGGGCAATGAGCATTGCTGGTGGTGTATATAGTTCTGCTCTGGTGGTAGTTCGGACTGATCTTTGCTTTTGAAAACTTTTTAAGTTTCTACTTGATTCCATTCTTCTTTTTGTCCAGTTATTTTGGTTGTTTAGAAAAATTTCATACCACATTGGTTGAATATAGATATAGTTTTCTTTGATTGGTTTGTATACATTTCATGGAACTCAAATTAGACACGGTGCGTGACACTGCAACATGAATGTTGCATGTTGTAGTGTAACTTTACAGTGTGTGTGCGTGCTGTACGTGATGCGATGTCAACCCGTTATTGATTTTGGAGTGTCCGAGTTTCCAAGGTGCTTACATATGTGATATTGATTATTGAGCAGTTTTGGTTATGCATCTATGGTGCACGGACACGGTCCATATACGTGGTGTGCTGTGCTGTGCTATTCGTGTAACATCATTCATGCGTGAGTATTCGTGCGTGCAACATGCAACATAGTCGTGCATAGAGTTGGAATTGTGCAGTACAATACTCTGGCAATTTTGATGAATGCATATTGTGATAAGGACGAGGTCTTTGCATCTCTACCTTATTTTATCATTGAGCAGTTATTTAGGCAGTAGCTCAGACTATTTTTTGACATCAGATGATGAAGTTAATCATCATGTGGTATTTAGATTTTAGAGTGTAGAGGATGTCATGAATAGAAAGATTGGGTTGGTTTCTGGAAACTAGAGTATTGCTTGCATTTCGATGTTGCAAGAGGTGCAATTGCTTGATATGCAGTAAAAACAACTGGATATGCAGTAATCAAGTTTTGTTGCAAGTGAAGTTCTGCATGTTCCAATGCAACCCCCAATTATTCTGAGTCACTGCATTACTTCTGTGATAGTTTTGGCTTACACATTTGTTCAATCCACAAGCTAAGTAGTTCATGAGAGGTAAAAATGACTTCGAACCTTATCTTTTCTGGTAGCTCGCTGCTTCTCCCAATGTTCAGGAATGTTAAAGAGGTATCCTCCCTTAAAGAAGTGTTTAGATCCGCTCAAACATGGATGATTTATGGATATCAAGATATTGTATCATTTGACGTCAAAACAAAAACTGGACACTTTTCTCAACCTTTGATATCATAACTGATACAACTCACATTATTACGTAACAATAATAATGTTATGTTCTACGTACACAATAAACATAATTTACAACATATGGTAACACTTCCGCCAAAATCTACAGTGTGGACCATTTGGCTATAGTTCTAATCTATATGTGGTCTCTAACATGTTGTGTAAAAATTGGTAATGATTACTTCCGAGGGTATCCGATATCTCTTCACTAGTCATGCCTGGCCGCACTTGCTCAAACAGTTTATTCCCTCTTCCTGGTAGTCTTCCCTTG
Source organism: Iris macrosiphon (assembly GCA_036927795.1). NCBI lineage: Eukaryota > Viridiplantae > Streptophyta > Magnoliopsida > Asparagales > Iridaceae > Iris > Iris macrosiphon. The sequence goes on from JAYESA010000017.1 coordinate 96,932,853, forward strand.
TTATCCAGAACTCTGGTGCATCCTGTTCACAAACCAAGAGATGAGATAACTGAGTTTGTTGTTTGCAGATTTAGGAGCAAAGAAAACTCTATTTGACGCTTGGGATTTTCCAAATTGAGTCAATGCTGATTCTTGTAGAACAACTGAGAAATTCTAACCAGCAAGCATGGGAAATGGAGTTGCAGACACTCTTACCTTCATAATCCCTGCAAGGACAGCACCTCCCAAGTACACCATATGTTTTCTTCTTGGAGGATCCTCGATTCGCAATCGCAATTTCTGTGTTAAGGCATAAAAGTAACTTTTTGACTCAGTTTGTAGAAATAATGGCCTAGAGTTAACACATCATACTACTTGAAGTCACTTTTAATTAATATGGGTAAAGTGCAAAAAAAAATCTTGCAAGATTTACACTTTTAAAAAAAAAAAAAAAGACTCAATAGATTTTTTTTATCAATTAAACCCCCTATTTTGGGTACTTAGATCAAATCACTCGCTCTGTCCACTAGTTGTTACAATTTGAACGTTATAGTCAAATTGTGACTGAAAAATGCTTGAAATACCCAAAATATCTATGCATGCGACCATTAAATATTGTAACGGTCTTACCATCATTTTGTTTATATGTCTAAAATATCCCATATTTTACCATTGTTTTCATTTTCTCTCACATGTCTCACTCCGTTCCCACTTTGTTCCACATTTGTATATTATCAGTTTGTTTTCTTTCTTACGTAAATAATCCAAATAAGCCTTGTTGATGGTAAATTGGCTGCTCGTTGACTTCGTTATTCAATTTAGGCACAAATTGTACCAAATTAAAAATTATAGGAGTTTTTTAAACTATAGTCTTTTGTTGCAAAAAGTGTGAAGCTTGCTAGAGTTTTTTTGCACTTTACCCCTTTTAATATAGAACTCGAGTGTAAGTCATACAGGGGAACAAATTATAAATAGATTTGAAAGTTCAACATGTACATTCACAAAAAACAATGATATGAAGTGTATTTTTCAGCTATTGGTGAGCATAGTTTTTGGGTTCAGCTACTATAACAAAAGCAACAAAAACTTTTGGGGCTGTCCTATTCTTCTATTTTCCTGGTTCAAAAACCATCCTCTCATGCTTGCATGTGCTAAATTCCTTTTGGAAAATTTGTGTACAGGTCTTTGAGAGTTTTTAAAATAAGGTGAAAGGAGTAGTGGAAAGTTCCTTTAGCTAGGGTCCCTGGTCAAACAACAACATTTACTTTCATTAAACTTTTTTAAAAACAATTGAGATACTACCTTGCCCCTCATTAATGAGGTTGGTCTATAATACTCTCTTTCTTAATTCTCAAACTTCTCAGAGATAGATATTAGTTTTTAAAATGGATACTAATTTTAAAATTTAAAATATTAATATAATTTAAAATATAAAATAATATATATTATACATAACACCCATTCAGACTTATATTCTTTCTATAGAAACAGCATCAACAATATATTTCTTTAGAAGAAGAAAAAATGACAAAATTGTATTTGTACCACCGTACCATATTTAATAACCAACTTAAAATAACCTACTAAAACTATATGTAACACACTGTAAAAAAATAACACATTATAGATAGAGAGAAAATGTTACGAATATGTATAACATATTATTTACTCTGTTATTGTTGGCCATAACTTGTTATTAAATACAATATCATGTTATTTTCGTAACAAGAAAGTTGGCTAGTCACTTTTTTTCTATAAAAGAATACATGATGGGTTGGAAGCCTAATATATATATATATATATATATATATTAGAGAGAGCAGATTGAAAAAGGAGAGAAAAAAAAGAAATATGAGAGAGAGGAGTTAAGATAGGAGGGAGGGAGCGAGGGAGGGGAGGGAGGGGGAGGGAGAGAGAGAGGATGGGGGCAAAGGAGTCACTTAATTTAATTGTCTCAGGACCTGCACACAAATTTCCCATTCCTTTTTGTTTCATGACTCCATCCAACTTCAGCTAGGTCTACCCTAGGTTTAACAGCTCCTTCAATGATGCTGCAGTTCGTGCTAACTGGTACATCCTCACATGAGGGCAAAAAGGTCAACAAAGGAACTTGGGAGGAGTAAGATGAAGGAAAGAAAGAAAAAGAAAAGAAATAAAATGGGAGCAGAATATAGGATTAACTAACTACATCCACTCAATACAAGCTGAGGTGTAAGTTGAAATTATGTAAAAGCATCAAGCCAATGACCATAGCAAGATTTAAGTATTTATGACTGCACAAATTATTTGAGTTGGATATTCATGTAAGTTGAACTGATTTACAAGTTTGAGCCATCCAAATAAGGAACAAGATCGTTACCTTCAATCCATCCTTATTCCCCTTTAAGACTACTTCAAGATAGCGATCAAGAAGTTCCTTCTCCAAGCTGCCAAAACAGAAATGTGTTAAAAGAGTGTTCAATATGATGATACAGAAGAATTTCTTAATTATGAAAATGCTTTTGCAGTTACAGCATAACCATATGATGTGTAGAAGTTCAGAATCATAGTCCAATAAGTCTATACATATTTAATACGAATTTGGTTTCTTGTACTCTAAAATGACTTTTGACTATGCACACTGCTAATTCTCTCATACATAGTTGACCTATTAAGCAATATTCGTTATTCTTGTGCAAAATTCATCGGCTTGGTATTTGAAGGTTCTTTAGTGTAGTAATATATCGGATTACAAAGATAATGAGATAAAGATTAACAGCATGTGACCATGTGTAATCTCCACGATTCTTTTCTTCATATTCTTTGTCATTATTATTCATTCACCAGCATGAAATGGGCACATGGGCACCATTTTTGGAGTTTCATACTGTAGATAGTTTTCTTGCAGACATCACCTTCTAAGATGCAATGTGTTGTTTCACATCCTGAGATCCTCCGCCATGCCAATGTTTTCATGAGGTCATATCGGATATTAAGGATAATGTACAGGTTATCAGATACCATTGATAACAGACATACTTGTAATCAGTATAAGCCTAGGCAACAACCTAAACGATTAAGGTAACAAAGAGGCATAAAGACACACGTAGTTGACCTGTTCAATGAAGTTCCAGAAAATGGATAATCAAGCAATCAGGACAAGATTCTAAGCCGAAACAAAGTATCCCTAGAATTCAGAAATTGCATGCAGGAGTGTGCATTTCCAATCGATCTGCCATTCAAGATTGTAAATCAAGGATTGTGACAGAGAATTACTCCAGAAAAAGGATTACAGCAAAGAGAAGATAGTATATCAAGGGTTAGACACAGCAACATAATGATCCACCCTAAATAAGCAACAGACTACAGTCCTATGTTTTTGGAGCCAGGATTATGCCTTGATAACGTGAAGCATTATTCAAATAGTCTTCAATTTACTTAGCACATAATATTTGTCCCAACCGAGGCATAAATATTAAACAGACAGAATGGCTTTTGAAAGCGTAATAACTCTTCCAGGGGAAACAAGTCAAATCTGCCAGGTTCATCAAGCAGGTGAATTAACCTGCATAAATAGTTAGATGCACTATGCTCAGTATGTTTGTTAAAGCATATTCCATTTAGATATATTGGTTTAAGTTGTGTACTCTGTGGTCTGTACATCCTTCTTTAACAATTACCTTCCAATATTAGTAACAAGAACGTTTACGAGTATCTACATTCCATTGTCTATGTTTAATTATGAAGAATCTTGAGTTTTCCCACGGACTGGGTTTAGTTAGAATCGCTTTCATTATTATAGAAGGATACTCTTAGTTTGATTACTACTTGTTCAGCTCTTCTAGTTGCTAACAGCTATAAGTCTAAAAAATTGAGAAAAAACAGCATCCAGAAAGCAACTTCAGCAGAAGTATAAAATTGTAGTTCACATTGCTTGACAGACATTACCATGACACCAATGGTTTATTTACTTAATATCATTGTTCATTTATCATATGTTTGAAGTAGAGCTTCTGAAATACTATATTACAATAAAATATTCTTGAAACTGATAGAAGATCTCATCAGATGGAAATAAGATTAGTCATGCTTTATGGGTTAGAAAATCAATATGTACAAAAAGTGAGCTTATCCAAAAATGAGAATTATTTGAGATATATGAGGTGAAATGCGAGATAAAGAAAAATATCCCCCCCTAAAACTAAGTACAATTTGAGGGGATAAGGCCAGGGGAAATCATTTGATATGGTTTTAGAACAGCAAAAAGAGGTGCAGGTTTTGTTTTGTTTTTTTTCTGATAAAGTATAAATCCCATAGCGGCCTGCCCAATCAACACCTCATGTCTCCAAATATTCATGGAGAGACTATACATGCACCATTTGGGGGAGAGTCTAGACTCTAGTAAATATTTAGTTGAAGGAGATGAGATTAAAGATTAAGGTAGAACAAATTGCACAGGGATCCTGGCTATCAAAGAAGATATGGTAGTTTCCAGGAGATGTCCCTTAATAGAGCTAAATGGAAAAAAATGTGTGTAGTTCAAATATAAGGGTCCAGTTGTGACTGATTATTCATGCTGATGTGAGACTGCCATGCTTGACCAGTACCCATCCCCAGACGAGTATTCAAGATGAAAACAATGAATAGTTTACAATACAATGCTTCATCCCTTCTGATGTTTAGGAAGAATGAAATATGGTCCAGTTATTCCACTTACCAAAAATCGCAACAATTAATTTCTTAGGAAAGGTAACAGATCAATGCATTGTGTCAAGTTGCTTTATTTACAGTCCATTCAAGTTGTTTAGAAACTTTAGATCATGGACAGTCTGGATTTTCAATATGAATGGTTGTTCTTGTGGGCTCCAATCCTCTTATAGAAGGATCCAAGTCTAATATAATATTATATCCTTCACACCCAAATGAGCCAATTTCCAACTCATTTTCAAACCCTGTTATTTAATCTTCAGCACTAAAAACAGTATGACCACTTACAAACTTACAATAGAAGAGTGGTCCCAACTCATCTTTGTTTCCTTTACATATTTTCAAGAAAACATGTTACTTTGCAAAAATTGTGGGAACATCCATTTTTGTGGACCCAATTTTGTGATCAGGCCTGGGCAGGGCATGGGCTTCACATTTTGTTCTGTAAATGGGCTTGGGCCTGATTTCTAGCCTGATGTATAAAGCGGGTAGTGGTTGGGCTCAAATAAGAAAAGAAAATCAGGGATCGGGAGGCTCGACCCACTGCTAGCCTAATAAAGTAGAACCAGGTATAGTGACTGAATATAAAATGACAAAAGACAGAGAACCATTTTATGGTATAAAAGATGTGGATGTGCATGTGTTTGTGTATGTCTAGCGCATCTTGAGTACTACACTTTTTGCTGATAGTGCAATATTATATGTATTATCTAGGACTTGTCTTTCCCAGGAGAGGTTACCAGCTGACATACAAGCCCCCACAATAACCTGTCAATCAAAAGTGTGATTACCAAATCGTATCAACCTCTGTAGAATTGTCCCATGAGATACCCATCCTCGCAGTGGACTCTTAGTTTAAAATTAAAGAAGTTATGAATTTGTCAGAATAATCTATTGTATAAGATTGTGTCAGATTCCAAAATCAGACCTATATCTCCAGAATGGAGGCTAGCTACGTGTAACTATACATGTGTACTTTGCAAATGCAAGCAATGAAGTGATGATGATCGTGAAGTCAATACTTAATAGGAAAACTAAGTCTGATTTCCCAGCTAGTACTTGATATTTCTGGATAAACACAAAGTTGCGATTTCAAAATTGTGAAAGTTTTTTTTTACTTCATTGCTCTAACACCCTTACGTTTTTCTCCAAAACAAGATGTTCTTGTGTTCATATTTGTGGAGTTCCTTTGTGTTAGAGAGCTACATGCCCTAATCACTTAATTCAATCTTGTTCAAGCACAATTTGGAATATGGTACTAATGATATTTAAGCAAACAATACGTGTTAAATACCTCATTAGCTTATGAAAGGAAACAGAACAGCTATAAACACATGCTTGTGACATATTAAATATATGAACGAAAAGAAAAATATTTTAAAGGACAAGTTGGATTATACCGACTAGGCAATCCTGGATACATAGTGCTTCCTCCACTAAGAACAATATGCTGGTAGAGCTGTCAATTATAAAGAAAATTATACATGTGAATACAGCCGAAAAGTATTTTGTAACAGGATGCAACTCAAATCACTAAAATCTAGTTCTACAATACTATAATCAACAGGTTGACATTATTGCACTAGGGTTCATTAAAGGGAGACCATCAAGTTGACTCATGCAAACACAGTGACTCATGACATGATGAAGTCATGAGCCATTCTTAATGAATCACAGAATAAAGTCCAAGTACTGCTTTTGCCACAATAATAATAAGGTGAGGAGATTTATATTTAAAATAAAAACCTACAGAGGCTTTTTTGGGTAAATACTCTCTATAGGCTTTTTTGGGTAAATATCTTTAAATCGACTTACCATGCAACCTTCAAACAGTTTATCCTCTAGCTAGTCCAGAGCTTACAATCTAGAGAGAACACGTGGTCCCTAAATGGTAAGTCTGTTTAACTTTCTAAGTTGTTACAATATAAAGTACTTAAGAAAAAAAAGGCCATCCTTCTAACGTGAAGAAATTTATTCCATTGGAAGGTTGGAAAACCACCTCAATTGTCCTATCTACAAGGGCTTCTAAAATATGCTTTTAAGTAACAGTTTCGCTATACATGGAAGCTAGAAACTCTATTCAGATGATACATGTTTAGACATAAATATGGTGATAGATGACAAATTTCTAGTTACTAACATCCTCAATAGAACCTTAGGACGGATTTTTTTACCATCATCCTGTTGTCAATATCCATTTCTTGAATGCATCGAAATGCCATGTCTGCCATGCCATCACCTTCAACATCTATCAGTTCCTGTAACGATGGTGATTGTTAATAATAATTGAATTCGTATATTTGAGATGGTGTACAAAGAAACAACAAGATAAGCCAAGTTAAGGTCCATCTTTTCCTATTGGAAAAGTCTGAAGTTCAACAAGGGCACAGGCACGGAGAAAACATAATGGAAGCTATTTCAATATGGTACCGTAAACACTCGTGCACCAGGACAGGTTATTCAGGAGATCGCCTAAAGTAGCTAAATTCATTCAAGAAAATAAGCTGGACTTGTGTTGTTAAAAGGATCACCAATCTCATTGGTTTCCCCGAAATAGACAGCAAGAGAATCCCTGATTTGAGGTGGGGAAACAAATTGAGGGATACTGAATGAAGAATAATCTTTAATCTTGAATATGGCAGAAGTCAAAAGAAACAACTCATCATGTGCACCCGTGACTTTCTTTTTTATTACATAACCGTCTATTCGCCCAACCTGATCGTAGACCGATGAATGGCCTGACTGTGTTTCGACTGTATATAGTGAAGTTCATGAGCAATCTGATCATCCTAACTATAAAATTATTAGTCCCTACAATTTAGATGTTCCGATAAATCATCACATATGTCTCCTCGTCCGACAATTTCCAGTCATTATTAAGTGCAACCAGATATGAATCTATATAAACTAATTATACAACATTCTTTTCCTAAAAGAAAAAAAAAAGAGAGAAGTATCTTGCGGTGGCAGTTCAAGCTAATAAGATGGTAAAGGTCATAGAGGTAACATGTTGAATTATATACTAACTGCAGGACGAACTGTAACCATTCAAAACTAATTGTAAGGGCAATTTGTAAGTTACTAAGTTATAGTGACATATCATACAACTCATGAACATGGAGTGAAGTTTCTAAAAGTTATGAACATTTTCTAGGGAAAATAAGTTATAAAAGAAACATGTATCAAAATAGATATTTACGTCATTATTTATTTTACGTCATCTCGTCACTGTGAATAAAGACAAAGGTGCTAGGGCAGGCCATTCCTTGATGCCGCTTATTACTGCCTATTATGTATTAACTGAACAAGAGAAGCTACATAAACAATGGAGATTAATGGTCATCAGAGAAGGTGATATACAGATCAAGTATAGAGAGGTACTTGTCACTCATGTCCTACAGAAAGTCAACACTCATGGCTAGTATAGTTTTACAAACTATGATGTGTAAACTGAGGCTATGACCACTGCTTTTATCCAAATGAGGTGATGTTGATCAGTTTCATTTTATAATTTATTAAATTGCTACAGCATATGGAAATATAAAATGGTATACGAAAAGTTTAATATAAACCTATTGTTTAAGTGATAAGATTGGGTTATAATCTTACAACCTTGAAGAAGGTTGAGGTGTTCAAGCATGGAACCCAATTACGCATATATAAATAGAATGCAAAACTACATTTGGTGGAAATTTTAACAGGATCAAGATAACTGTAACACTAAAAAACTGCAAACAGGCAAACTGACTGGAGTAAATAGAGCCTCTGGTGCCTGGAACCGCTCAGTGCCGACTTTGATAACTCTTCCATCTGGTAGCTGATCAAGTAAAGTCAGAAAACTCAAGACAATCTTTAGTTAAATAAGCTTGTGCATAAGTCAAGACTATTGTAAAATGGATCTACTAGCTAATACAAATGATTACAGAAACTATTAAGGGATTGTACCCTTAAGAACTAAAGTCATGAATAACTAACACATTCTTAATTTTCTCCTGCAGGCACTGCAAACAGCAATTTACTGACAGTTCAGCACTAAGCACAAAATGGTCAGGGTATTTCTACAAATTGTTTTTTGTATTAATGACCCTCCTTTTACGCTGTTGTTTAAAAATGTTTCCTGATGGAATTGATAGCCATAGAGTTTTAGAACAAGTCGAGGTCAATTTAATATTTGTTATCACTTTAAAAGTGGGATCAGTCTCTTGCTGATGTTGCCTGTTATAGCTGTAGCAGGGAACTATTTGTCTTTTCTTTTTCTTTATTGCATCTTCCCCATCATGATACTATATGCTAAACTTGTATTTATAACATAAAATGTAAGTATTTTCAATATAGGTAAGATTTTTTTTTTATAATGATCTGTGCAGTACTAATAGATTATTGAAATTCAGAGGACCATAACTGAGGCAAAAAATGACCTTTTGATAGAGTAGATTTCAGAAATATTTTAAAACTGAGAAATTTTTTAAGACTGAGTTGGTCTTCAAAAGCAGATGGCCCTTTGTTAACTTCTTTTATGATCCTACTCAAAAGAATATGTGAGTACAGCTCACAGACCTAGACAAAAATATATGAAATAAATAGTAGATACCATCTACATAGATTGACATTCAAACATATGGCTTTCCATAGCCATACACCCATTGTACACCAAAATACCAAACATATCGCCCTTTCTTCTTCTTTTCTCAGTTTTTATACTTCCACAAACTCACCATAGTTCAATGTGAATTAAGTTTGATTCTGGAGCTAAATGCTAAACAAGTGAATATGGCTAACTGGGCAAAAGTATACTCATCTTTAACTAACATTATACATATATATAATGGCCATAATTAGCAGCTTAAGTGATATGGTTGAGAAATATATAATATAAAAAGGAGGAATGGATTTTCAATTAATCAAACATGGTATTGTTTCAGCTACCTTTTAACAACATATACTTATTGGTTCAAACTTCATACTCGTACACAAATTGAAAATTTGTGATGAGCGAACGAAAATTAAGAGACTACCTCTGAAAAGAAGAGGGAAAACACTAATCAACATATGATGGAACAAATGAGAAAGCAAGATGATTCCCTTACAGTGTAGTTCTTGACCAAAATGGTGGTTTCTAGACCCAACTGGTATTCTCGTTTGTAATCATAGCTGCAAAAGTATGTAGTATCATTAACGTTTAGTACCTCCGATAATCAAAGAGAGAGAATACGCCAGAGAGGGCAACTCACCTTATATAGCAGAGTTTCTCTTTTATGTTTCTTACAGTTTCAAAATCAGCATTCCTATTCATTGCATAACTACATAATGCAGCAATGGTTTGCTTAGAAAAGAAATGCATAAATATAGCATGACCAGTTCCAATTATATGCGCATCAGCTAATATGATTAGCTCACCCTCTCCGAGAGAGCAGGTCAATTAGATAAGATGTTATGTGTCTGCCAGCTACATTCATGCGCTTTGTGAGATGAGGAAATGAATACCCATCAACAACAGGTACCTGGAAGAACATAAAAATATTAAGAAACAGTCTTTGAAAGATAATACCATAGACAAGAATAACCTGATACTTCAGATAACATCCAGTAAAAACATCGTGTATAGTACAGACAAAAAGTAATCATGTGCATAGTTGAAAATAACATGCAAGAACTCAGAACAAAAGAAATGAGAGAAAATAAGAGCCAGATAACATAAATGTTTACAGATACACTCCCACATACAGTCATAGTGTTCCGATTCATGGATATGATGCAATAACATGTACATGCTAAAGGCAAAACAGTTTATACTTGTAAAGTTATACTCATAAATAGAAGAGAAAAGCACCATTTTGTTTAGTGGATATTTTGAGGCAACAACGGCAAGAATGTGTATACGCAATCTATAACATTTTATGAATGTCACACCGCAAACATGTTTGTGTCAGAAAACAATCTATCTGATGAACAACATACTGATATGCACAAGGCTTCAGAAGTTTCTTTTCAAGTACATGTAACATAATAACATAAATGTACATATGTAGGACCCTCCAGAGACATACAGTGACTGTTTCATAAAATACAATAACTAGATAACATGTGTAACTAGAGTCCAGCATCATACCACATGAGTGACACCATCACCAGAGTCGATTACGAGGCCAGTCAGAAGTCCTGTCAAGAAGTGGTTATAATCTTAGGGAACAACATTTGAGGTATTAGTGGAAAAGAAAAGGAGAAATGCTGAAAGTGACTACAAAAAATATGAGCTTGAACATCTTAAGCTTTTCAGTCAACCTGAAGCTGCAATCTAGGAGAGTCAATCTTACACTAATGTTGTATCGAAGAGCTAAAATTCTAAAAAGAGTGTTTTATAAGAACCTTGAGCATATAATGTCAGAACAGCTTGGATTTGAATGAAGACACTGCCAAAATTGTACTTCTCAAACATGGTTTCTAACTGTTACAAGTAAAGCTAAGTTTGTAAGATTTTGATACAAAAGAAAAATAGCCTGTATCATTATAAGCATTATCCAAATGAGAGTGCAATACAATGTTATAAAAAAGCATCTATAAACTATGGAGCATGTAAACTCCAAAATGGATGCAGTGTTCATGCTGGGCACATATCATGAGACATACACGCTCCAAAATACCCTAGGTCATGCGAAAAACGGTTTCATGTCCATGTCACCTTGTCCATTTTGTGTCATCTTGTATTCATGTTCATGAAAGTATATAAATAATCAGTTTACATAACTCACCATTGTTTCACGGTTTTTTGAAGGATTGAGTGGTGGATCTGTCAATAAAATTTTGCTTTCTGCTGGATCTATCTGAATCAAGAAAGATGAAAAGAACATTTCTTGAGAAGTTGATTATTCATTTTGGCATGAAATTGGTCCCAAAGGCTACAATAGTCAAAGTTGATCTAATGCTCAGAAACACCAATAAGGAACCACCCGTCTATAATTGCTAAAAGAATTACATCTTAACTACATCTCACTGGGCATTTGATGTACTTAAAGAATACCTTAAGTTCATTGTAAAATGCATGGTCCCATATATGGCCCATATCTTCCCAATTCTGCACAATACCATTGTTGACAGGGTAAGATATATCGAGTTGATGTCTCAGGTCCTCACAAGATTTTCCCACGATGATATCCTGAGTGGAAAAAAAAATGACATTTTACGGTTCTACATAATTAGAGAAGATGGCTATGATTTGAAGGAAGTACTGCCAAATTCAAACCTGCAATTCTTGTTCTGTGAGTGATTCTTCGTACCGTAGCAATGGCCTTCCTACAACGCACGGGAAAACAGATGACGGGAAGTTCTCCCCGGCAAAACCGCACTTTACATACTGCATCAAAAGTGAAAACATTCCCAGACTATCCATTTATTACTAGACATAGCAAAAGGTTTAATCTTGTGTTTGCACAATAAGAGAGTTGTTCCAATTATATTTCTCCCTATAAATACAAGGCAAATTTTTTTGCTGAAAACTGAAAAACAATAGGCTAGAAAGGATCAGTACTAACTAGGTAGCACGGATACTTCTTCGGAGGATCTAAGACAATACTTCATCATGTTGCATATGAATTGCTCATATCTACACTCCAAAGGGACCCAAAATGTGGTTCAGAGTGATATGGCATGGTTGTGAGTGTGTCGAACATAATTGAGATATGATAACATTTCATTGCAATCATGTCTTAACAACTTTTTGTAACCTAGTTATATCTGAAACATGCGTAAATTATAAAATATATATATAATTAAGGTCTAATATATAAATTTTATGTGCAGATATGTTATCATGGGTATACATAACCTTACCCATGTTCCCATATCCTAAATTTCCTCATGTCTTAGTTCGAATCCATATTATGTTTGTGTCTGTACAAAAAAAAAAAACTCTATAACAAGTTACTATCAAGGACGCACCGTTTTTGTACTATCCGTACTTCTGCAGTGTCGCAAATGTACACGAGACAGCCTAGGACACACCAAAATATTAGGGATGTCAATGGTAACCAATAACCTGATAACCTGCCCCGATATTTTAAAATAATAAGGTTTGGATTCAAAAGTAAATCCAAAATGCTTAATGGTTAGGGTTTGGATACGGCTTCAACCGAACCCGAAACCAATTAGCGCATAGCGAATATCTAGTTTACGACATAAATCTTATTGTGAAGTTTGAATTCTAACAATTTTTTTATAAAGAAGACTCAACAATGTTTCAAAAGTGCAATCTTAAATCATAGTCTAAACATCTCAAACTTCGTTACAGCCTACAGGGATCCCCCTACAACGTAGGAAGTGTTTTGGATCCCGCGACCCCAAATGCAGTGGATTCCCGATCCGAATTGCCAAAAGTGACCAAACGGGCGATCTGGATCTTACAAGATGAATTTCAACAAGGATACTAATCAAATGTAATAGAAAATACGAGAAATTCGATCAATGTCAAAATGAATCATACGAAACACGACAACGAACTGTCCATCAACCGAACCACAGCGTACAGGTTCAGCCTACCCGTACCCACTGACAGACCTACGAAGTATGTGCCATGCCCGGGTCGTCGTGTCCGCATTGTGTCGTATCCGTGCCAGTGCAACTTAGATTACTATAAATTACATTTCGGAAAATGCTGGTCGGGGGAGAACTAATAAGCCGGGAGAGAAATCGGAGGGCAACAGGAGAATTTGCAGTCATAACATAAATTTTTTTTATTGAGTGATCAAGTAAATTGGAGAAAATTCAGTAATAGTTCTAAGAACTTGGTTTAATTTGCAGGAATCAATCTACCAAATTGTTTCCGTCTAACATTTCCCTTGTTAAGAATGCAAAAAAGAGGATTCAGGAGGGCTAGATTCAAAAAATAAAATTGCAAATTGAAGCTCACACGACCAGTTCTAGATCCAGAATCTGGGAAAACTTAATCTTTAATTTTTGAGGGGGAGATGTGAAAGAGAATTACCCCGGTGCCGTTATCGCATACGACGACGTTTCTGTTGTCCATCCTTCCTTTCCCTTCCTTCGTTCTCCTCTTTTTCTCTCTTCGTCAATCAACCATACCTGATTTTTCATCAGTTGAAAGAAAAAGGTGTTTTGGACGTAAGTTCTCAAATCTTGTATATTTTCACTAAAATCCACCGTATATCATAAATTGTTAATAAGTCCTCCAATCATCAGAGTTATGGATCCCCTCCGTCTAACCTAACCTAACCTAACCTAACCTAACCCAACCCAACGGTTAAGACATTTGATCGACATTTTTGTCCCTCATTGATACTTAACCACCAATGTCAAGCTCTGTTATCGAAATACGGAAAACGAGGACATGATACGACCAACTACATAGTACGAAGTATATAAGTATCATGTAATACGATCATTACTTTAGAGACAAGAGGGGTAATCTACAATTTGTTACTAACTCCTATGGTATGATAGCAAGTCTACACAACCGACAAACAATAAATATATGACATAAATGAAAAAACAATAAGGCATCTCAAACGTTATATCATATATGATCATAAAGCTAATAGCAAAATAAAGTACTAGCATAAATAACAAATAATACATTATCATAATCTAGTTGATATTTGCCATGGACAAAAGTCTTACTAACTTTTATTACGAACTTTGATATTATTACAAAGTACAAAGAATCATATACAAGAATATCTAAGTACAAGTAATAAGAAAAAATAAAATATTCTGGGGGATGTAGTAGCTATGGAGATCTTATTTGTAGTTGATCACTTTACTCCTTGGACCAATTGAAAACGAGTATGAAAAACTTGCTAAGTCTCGAATACTGAAGAAATTTGCAGCAAGAAAGCTCTAGCACAAGACAAGATGCTTTTCGATCATCTAGAATGGCATTGATCCCAAGATATTTATAGCCGTTAAGTACTGAAACGGTTGGGCTGAGATTACACGTAGAAAATAGGCAATTTGCACCGTGTTTGCCATTTTCTGTGCAGATTTGTGGGTGACTACTACCCACAATGTACTTACTGCTTGCGCAAATTAATGCCATCTTGACACGTAGCCACCAGTACAAGGAAGGCTTCGATCGTGGTGACAACCAACTACGTTCTCTAAAATATCCACATTAAATACACGAAATATCCTCAGATTCTTAACCGTTCACTGATAGTTTTAATTTATAAAACACGCACAATTCTTCTTCACCAAGGACAAAAATATGAATATATGCGCACTTTTTATGCCAGCCTTTATCTCGGATTGCCATGTGACATCCTTTCCGAAGAAAAAGTTAAGGGATCATGATTATCCTGACGTAATTGTCTTGGACACCGTGCTTACCCTTTGTACACTGTGCTGGAATGTCAAGAGTATGCATGCCTTTTCATGACAGCTTTGTCATTGCCGATAGATTTTTGTGCGCTCATTTTAATCAATTGGGAAAATGTACGCGTTTAAGCTTCTATTGGGACTGAGAGATAAATGTAAGCATTTACCTTCACTTACAGACTTGAAAGCACGCTCTTATTCGAAGGCTTCTCTTTTATGAGCCACTTCTTTTCTACGGATCTTTTCTATGCTTCTATAGTTGCATTCTAGAGTACTATAATCATTTTGTCTGTAAACGAAAACATGTCCCAAAATACTAAACGAGCTAACACAAGCTCAGTGTTTAAACATCCAAAAGAATAGATGTTCATACAAAAGATAATACGAAGAGTGTGAAGAACAAGTACCTACTCCATCTCAAGGGTCGTCCTCCTCCTAGTATGGTGCATCAAGTGGTAATTAAAGACGAAAGTGTTTCCATTACAAAATGTGTTTATTACTTTTATTGCAAATTAACAAAGAATACAAAGAATCATAACATTGGAATTCCAAGTACAAAAGAAATTTATGGGAAAGTGTGTCGATGGAGATCAAGTAGTGAATGACTTCTTTACTCCATAGACTATCCTAAGGCAAAGATTGGAAATTCTCTACCTCCCAGCTCACTGGCAAAAAAGACAAAAAATTTGTCACGCCCCAGTCCCAGAATACGTAGGACTAGGAATACGTAAGCATGCCAACCGCATGGATATGGCAACTCCAATATATGGACACCAAAATCCACACGTACGCTGTAATATGAATATCAATCCACAAGTGGTATAAAATGTATCACAAGTCACATGGGTACAGTCTAAATCTCATCCACAGAAAATCAATATAAATAAATAACCAACATCTATATAACTAGATCTCAATAAGTAGTATCTAAAGATGATAGTTGGATGGAAATAAATCTACTACCAACTCGAATGTAAGAGCAAATATAAAATAAGTACAACACAACAACACCATATAAGAATACCAGCTAGCAATCACGGGCTCGAAGAGAGGACATCCACGAAACATATATAACCATCCAAATCTGCGCTCCTACAAATACTCAAGAACAGATACACCTGGCAGAGGACCAGGTCCTCAGAGGAACGTAACAAGATACAGAAAAGTGAGCCAACTTGAATACAGTAAACATGCATATAATTTGAAAATAAATAAGTACGCTGTACAAGACAATCTATATGAATGCAAATGAGGACAACTTTTTGACGTATGGGCAAGGGTAGGCTACTCGATCTACCTCACAACTCACACACACGTCAATGGACATCAGAAATTAACATACCGCGGGGGTAGCGACCAGCGAGACTCCAGAAATTAACATACCGCAGGGATAGCGACCAGCGCGACACACGCCCATAGTGCGAGCTATATACTATGGTTTACCAGAGTGGTTAAAAGCCCATACGTCTAATAATTGTCCTCTCATGATACTAGGTGCCATGTGTGTGTCAACATATCTAATACATAGCAATGACAGAAGAAAAACTACACATGCAAGAACTATAAAGAAATACAATAAATAAACATAAATATACTAAGCATGCAAAATACTGTAAACAATTTGGCAAGGTATCTTGCCTGGCAAGAAAGCTGTAAAGTGTAATCCCGAAGTCCAACACACAGGATCAGAAGCTATGACCGCAGAATAAATATCTCCGGATGCTGAAATAAACATCACCAACGTTCCCAGAATAAGCAAAATAGCTAAAAAGTACTTTCCTTTCGTCCAATTTGGACACAGGGGCAAAACGGTAATTTCGGGTAAAAGTGGGGTCCATGGTGGCCCACTTTGCACCGAAAAGCGTGCCAAGGGTAACAGTCACTAAATAAGATAAATTATAGGTCAAACAACTTTAGATGTCAATACGAACCCAACGGTATGTCCAAATGTGGATTCCGATGGGCCGAACACAATTTTATCCAAAAAGTCAACTGTGGGGCCCGCCAATTGGCGACTTGGTCAATCATCTCAGAATTGCGTGAATATTGGGTCACAGGACCAGCGTGTTACCACGAGCCCAGTGGCGCAAGTTTCGTCGCAATCTGACAAGCGTGCACAAAATGCGTACGACTTCCACAAAAGTTACGACACGGGGTGTATCCGCGGATACGGGCTGATTCCGGCGCGCACACGCGTCCGAATCAGTTTCCACGAATTTTTACGTGTCCGGTTATGCTGCGCGCACCGTTCGGTATACTTGGTACACGGCGGGGCGGTCCCGTTTGGCGGGGCGCGCTCCGTTTTACAACTTTTAGAAATCTGAGAAAAGTGAGTTCGCGGGGTTTTGTGACGAATTTAATTATGTCCACAATAGTTAATAATCTGGGATTATTTAACAGAAATTAAACTAGGTCAAGTGGTCTACACATACAAAAAAGAATCACCGAATTCGGATCTCTGTGGTGGGAGATATGAACTCGGCAACATGGGTGGTCACCGCAGTTTTCTGCGATCCCAGAATTCGGTCTGTTTGCGCCAACTTGGGCACTATTTTTGCCTATGGGTACACGTTGTTCGAGGTCTGCTATCATACAGATATAGGAGAGGGTTAAGGGGTGAGCATACCGGTAAAGACGGAACGACGTTTGGTTGAGCGAGTCGACGGAAAACAACTCCGGAACGCAGGTACCTCGTGTGAGAATCTACAGTGCGCGGGGTCGCGGTCGTCGGGATTGGTTTGAACGGCCTAGCGGGGTTCTCTGGCTGCGGCGGCGGCTCTCTCTAGGTCTAGATGAGAAGAGGAGGGTCTTGAGGTTTTAGGTTAGGATTTTATGAAATATATATATATATATATATATATATATATATATATATATATATATATATATATATATATATATATATATATATGAAAGGGAGAGAGAGATAGTGGGTTCGGTTAATAGGCCGCTGGGGGGTTTCTATTGCTATTAGCAAATGGACGGGTGCTGCTATTTGCTAAGTTGCTGTGAGAAACAACTTAGCGGGTTTGCTAGGGGCTGCTATAGGCTTGTGGTTTGGTAGCTTTAAGTTGCTGTGATGGTTTGCTTAGGTAATAGTTATTAGTTAGTTAGTAATTATATTATTATTTTCTTTTCTTTTCTTTTCTTTTCTTTTCTTTTCTTTTATAACTTTTTTTAAAAAATATATATGTATATATATATTTATATATACGTATATACTCATAGGAAAAATCTAGAATTATATTAATGCACACTATTAAGCTAGCAACTGCTCAAGGGGTCTCCTACATGAAATAAATTCGAAAAAATTCATGATGGTCCCATAAATCCCCTAAGTGCACCAACACCTAAAATAAAAATTAATAAAAATCTATTTCTCCTAATTAGCCACTAATTACTATAATTTAATTAATAATTAATAAAAAAATAGTTTAATACGATTTTTAGGATTAGGGATTTTACAAAATTGGCTCAAAAGTACTCAGCTTTCAATCGTTTCGGAAGTACACGTCCCAACTATTTATAGTCATTCATATTATAACTATTGTTGGCGCATAGGCTTGGAAAAGTCACTATTTTTATCTTTGCGCATAGGATTTTGCTTGTCGCATAGCATCTTGCAATAAATGCAGCGTATAAATCGTATCTGAACATATGCGCATAACCCGGTCATCTTAACACGTGGCATGCGTTAAGATGATTCAAAATCCATATTTAATATTATTTACTGTCATTTGTAACGTATGAGCCATTAATGCATTTAATGTGCATAGCCTCTTCATCTTCATAACTATCACTGCTAGTTGTATAATAAAGAAGAAGAGTTGTTGTCGCATAATCACATGCATGGTTTGCCGCATGAACATTATGTCGCATGGTAGTATGTCGCATAGGTACTTGCCGCATAAGAGTGCCCCGCATGCACATGTGGCATTGTACAGTTGTATTCAACCAAATCGTAATGATGATGCTTACGTAATCAATGATGTTTCTAATTTGCACACGTTATGGAGCAACACGTCCTTTGAGGTGGTGTTAGATGAAGTATGTGCCTAGACCCTTACCGCATAGCTTAAGTCTGTCTTCTTTGTCGCATGCTTCCAGGGTTCACTGCCTCTGGCATATAGTTATTATGGCGCATAAGAACCATTGTCATTTGCACATATCTTCCAGAGTTCACTGTCTCTGCCGCATAATACATAGCACATAGTTTTCAAAGTTCACTGGCTTCGGGCCAAATGGCGCATGGATGTTGGCTCATGGACTTGAATTTTTCCATGCTTCTACAAGAATATCCTCAAGCTCCATAATATTTGCCCATGCAAAAAATTGGGGCCAATCCCCTAGTAGCAAGTACGAAAAAGGAAGCTGAAAATAGAAGTAAAAATCAACATAAAATAGAAAACAAGAATAGCATAAAAACATGACTAGGATCTGTAGTATGTCTTAGAGATAGTGACCACACTTATACACCAAATAAGGAGGTAGGAAATTATACTCAAGACAATGCTACATCTCATATTATACTATACTAGCAACAATCATACAGTCTAATAGATACACATGAAGTAAGCAAGTAAACTAGTAATAGACGATGTAGTACTAATGCATTAAGCTTGAAAGAAAACTAACTACTGCAGGAATAATAACAAGAATGAGTCCAAAAGTATAGAACGTTCAATCAATTATATGGTTTGCTATAATACTAGTTAATGCAGTAAGGATTGTTTGCCATGAACAAAATAACGACCTTGCTAGTGACGACCTTCTCCGCTGATGAGAAGGTGGTAGCTCAACATGATACCGCGTTGGTTGGCACAACGCAAAAGTCGTTGGTCATGCAACTCGACCAACAAGCTTATGAATAAATGTTCGATGGGGGTAGTGCTAGTCCCTCAACCGCGACCAAGTCGAAGTGGATCTGTAAGACTTGGCTGTTATCAACAAAGGGAAGGGGGTGCTGACCACTGCCAACGAGGATTCACTCGTTGTTGATTATGTTCATACATACCTAGTCTGTGACTTGGTGGATACCCCCCTTAGCCATGCCAGTGTGCTAACTAAGAGGACCAAACCGTGAAGCTCTGGCAACAACAAGCAGGAGGGGGTGAATCAATCCTTCCTTGGTAGAGGAATTCGCTACGATGCCAAGGGAGTTGTTCATCCCCATGCTACCAAACTCTTGCATGTTCAGTACAATGAGCAAAATAATTCCAGTGAAGACTCCATAATCCAAAACAAATTACGGGTAGAGAAGAGTGAACGCTCACTTTCTACCTCTCACAGTATACGTGGCAAGGAAGTTGTTCAAAATCCATATCACTTGAGAAAGAGAAAGTCTGATATCCCGTGCCCTGACTTCTATATGCGCACACAAAAGAAGTTAGCGAAAAAGATTCTTCTGCCACACATCAAGTTTATGAGCACAACAAAGGGAAAATTATGCGTTTATATTTCTGAAGCTGTTGATAGTGCGCACAATGTGCAAGATATGTGTACAAAATTAACTACACAAAGACAGAATGTCCATGCTTTCAAAGAATACATCGCTCAAATTGATGCTTCACTTTATATGCGAGGTACTCAAGATCTATGAACAAAGCTAAATGCGCATAATATAAAAAGGCAGAGTCTGCCTCCTCCTTCTTCTGTTCTTCCTTCTTTTGATTTACGTGATGTTATTACACAAAAGAATAAAGGGAGGAAACCCTTTGCACCTGTAGTGGTGTTTCTAAATGAGTATCATTGTAGTTGTCACAAGATTATAATTAACTGTTTTGGAATCTTCTACTAAACAGTTTGTGTTTGACCGGTTGAGTTATACCTTGCCTACTAGATAGCGATATGAAAAGCATATTGATGAACAAGAAGATGATGACGAGTTACTTCTGGATCCAGTATACATGGCCTTAAGACTTCCCCACAGAGGAAGACGTTCAAGACGAAGCACTTCAAGAACACCTAGTCAAAGAAGATTTGACCAGCTTATCGAGTCTTTTGAAGGGGTGTACCAGAATACCTGTTCTCGAAGGCGAGAGCTTACTCACACAAGTAGCCACTCCTATGAATATGAAGCCGACCTTCATAGGGTAACAATCCTCCTGAATCTGAGACAGACAGTACATATTCTAACTACACAGTTCAATCCACTTACCCTTCTATCGAGCACAGAGAGGTTAGTGTATATGCCATCGGTGATGAGCATGAAGCCACTACCTTGAGTAGCACCGAACAATGCCTCAACTCACTTGAGACCGCATTCAAGGATATATATACCATGATGCAGAATATGCATCAAATGATGATGGCTCAGCATGCTACTCCGACAGCACCCCTACATGTGGCCATGACAGTACAACCACATGTGAATGTGCAAACACCTCTAGGCAATATAAGCTAGGATCCCGGTCTAAATAAAGAGTCCATAACACTGGCTCATAACCCCTTCAATACTGGGGGTGGTCCTACACCTGTAGTTATGCAAGTTCAGCCGACATCACTTCAATCCGCTGCACCACCTCAAGTTGATGACACTCAACAAGCAATCCGAAAGCTGCGTGCTCAATTTGATACTATGAATAATTAAGATAAGATTCAAAAGTTCGGAATAAGGCAACCTTATCCACCCGAGTGGAACAACGTGGTCTTTTTGCCCAAGTATAAACCACATTCCATGATTCTATTTGATCGAAAGACTTTGCCACATCAATATATAAACTATTTTGACACAATGACGGGGCATTTTCCACGAGATGACGCTCTACTTACCAAACTGTTCATTGGAGCCTTGGATGGGGTATCTTATGACTGGTTCTGCAGTCTTCCAAACAACTGCATATTATCATTTGAAGACCTTCAACATCTCTTCCTTTTCCAGTTTTATGATGGGGAATGGACATGACTATGTCAACTCTCATTGACACCAAACAGAGAAAAAAAGAGTCTTCTCGTGACTTCATAGAGCGCTTCAAACAGAACGCTCTAAAGATGCCTCCAGGCATTCCTGAGTTCGCACTTATGGACACCTACAGCAAGAACCTGTTGTCGGAATTGAAGTTCTGTATTGGCACAACCCAATTTGAAGATTGGACGAAATTTATCATAAAAACCAATATTGCTGAATAGAATGCAAAATATGTCAACCTAAATTTGTTGGGAATCAAAGTACATGGTTTAGAAAATAAAGGCAAGCATCCATTCAGTCTCAATAATAACAACAACAACAACAAGAACCACAATAATAAAGGAAAAGAAGCCATGGCGGTAAATATTTCCAAGTAATCTGCCTCGCCACTGAAACAGAAAGCTCCAAAGAATCCGAAGCCCAAAAAGTACTCCTTTGACGAGGATGATGTGATCAGTATCTTTGATTGTCTGATGAAAAGCAATAAGCTGTAGTTTCCTGATATTAGACAACCAAATGAGGTTAACAAGACAGACGATCAAAAGTACTATATGTACCATCAATACGTACATCACCCCACAAGGGCCTGCTACGTATTGAAGAGGAAAATATAGCAGCTGATAGATGTTAAGGCTATCACACTTCACAATGATGAGAAGATTGTCACCATTAATTTGGTGTCTCTTCAATTCGGTGACTTTCCAGTACTGGAAGTTCCAGATGGTGTTATACCGATACCAAGAGAAAAAATGGAGATAGTCAACCTCCCATCAGTTCGTGTTCAAGCTGAAGAGTTGGTACCTCTCACCATTCAACGTAGTAAGGTCATGTGGGTCCATCCAGATCTGTTGCAAGATATGGAACATGGAGAAGCATCTTAAGTTTCAAATCCAAGAAAAAGTGATAAAAGAGCATATCATGCAATATGATTTCCTTGGAGCATAACTCAGACAAAGATCAAGATCAGCCTGGAGATATTACTTTCCTTGAATCTAGACTCTGAAATCTGGATCTATCTCCAGGAACCTCCACAGACAAGCCTCGCATAACTCACCAACAATAGTGTTGGTTGGGTAGTGTTCCGTTATACAGGGCGCAACACATCTTCAATTCAAGTCATGGGAAAGATGACGAGTCTATTGCTCGCATGCACAAGTCTTTTCATGCTTTGTCAACCAAACCATCAGCAACATTTGATGCAAATGATGATGGAGGACCTCAGTTTTATCATTACAGCCAATAGTCATTTCGTCTTATGTAAAAGATGGGATACGACTTCCAAAAGGCCGAAGGTCTAAACTTTGGCAAAGGACGTCGCATTCCTTTACAACCCCGTCCAAGGTTGTCTTCACAAATCCCGCAGTGGACTAGGATACGAGAATGCTAGCATACAAAATTGTTTCAATAAAACTAAAAAAATTCGTACAAAGAAGAAGGTCAAGTCTTGTCACTTGGTCCTCTCTTCAGTACCTAAAGAAGCAATGACCGGAGAAACAAGATCCGGCAAAAATTATCCGAAGTCATATGAGCTAGCCCAGGAGGATGCTTCTCCTTCTGCCTCTACTGCCCCAGCTACCGTCGAAGCAAGTCAGTCGAAGCCTACTACGGCAGAAAAAGCGAAACAGAATGAAGTGCGCTTTGATAAGTCCTTGAAGAGAAATCTGCCTCAAGGACTTGACAAGCCATACAAATTTGATATATTGGCACAACTGGCCAATACACCGGCCCGGCTTTCCATCTTTGAGTTACTTTGTCTCTCGAAGGAAACTCTTAATACATTGAGTGAAGCATGATACGCGCTGGCTCATATTTGGCTCATCTAAAGATGCCAGATGAAGAGCCAGTAGCATGCCCTCATTGCCACGATGTGATGGAGAAGATCACTAATATCACCTTCATGCAAGATGATATGTTGTCGAAAGACAACTGGCATGACAGGCCATTGTATTACACTGGTTATGTCAGTTCTGTTAAAGTGAGCCGGATACACATAGATTTGGGCTCGTCACTCAGTATCATACCCAGGAGCCTGCTGCGAGCCCTGAAGGTCCCGATGCACAACCTGTCAACTACCAACACTATAATCTTGGGCTTCAATGTTGGATGAAGCCGACCCCTTGGAAATATATGCCTAAAAATTCAGATAGGTGATCTTCGGACTGAGGTCACATGCTATGTGATCGACTCAGAGGTATCCTATAATGTCTTGCTTGGATGCCATTGGATACATGAGAACAAGATCATACCTTCTACCATACACTAATGTTTTAAATATGTGGATAGTCAGGGTGTCACTACCACATTTCTAGAGTAGGAACATTTTTATCATTTGCAATATTATATACATATTATGTTTATAGTTATATAATGTGTATTGTATCTATATTATAATTATTAATAATAATATGGGTTAGTGGGCTTGACTTGATCTGACCATTAGACTCAACCTTAGTTTAGACATTTTTGGGCCAACTAGTTAATCACCTTTATTTAATTAAAAATTTGTTAAGTTTCCATTAGGGATGAAACCCCCAATTATTGGAAAACTCTTCATGAAAATACTAGAGGGCATATTGGACTTTATGCATTGACCAAACCCTAGGTCTCTAAATGGCCGGCCCTATAAGGAGGGGTGGAGCCTCCCTCAAGCTCCATTTAATGTTCATGAAACCCTAGATTTAGTTCTTCCTCAAAACCCTCTTTCCTCCACCAAATTTTAGAAAATCAAACCCTAATCCCTCTCATTTCTCTCATCTAAGAAGCCTAGAAGCTTAGGTCTCAAGGAGCATTGGAGGAAAAGAAGTTTGGCTAGAGAATCATTGGTTTGCATTGGGAATCCATCTCCCAAGAGGTAAAATTCTAAAATATCTATTTTAAATTCTGTTTTATTTATTTTGTGGACTATTAGGAGGCCACCTATGGTTTATGAATATCATAAGGGGAGAGAATGAGTCTCTATTGGTTTTTATGGTATTTTCTTCATGGTGTTGTGCACATATTTAGGGTTTTGTGTTTAAGATTGTATTTTCCCCTATTTTTTCATAACAACTAATCATATTTTATATATATATATATATATATATATATATATATATATATATATATATATATATATATATATATATATATATATATATTTGATATGTAGATATGTTATTAGTTGTGTATTGGGGGTTTGTCATGAAGATTGGTGGTGTAACATAGAATATCACCTTGGTGCACTCAAGGTGTATGATGAATTGACTAGTAGAGGTGTATTATTTAGAATGGGTTGTTCACATGATATTGTGCATGTATATATATATATATATATATATATATATATATATATATATATATATATATATATATATATATATATATATATATATAAATATAAATATAAATATAAATATATAAATATATATAAATATGTATATATATATATATATATATATATATATATATATATATATATATATATATATATAGTTCATATGTAATAGTGTATAAGTATAGATACATAGGTATGTGAGCAGGGAGGGAACTCGGCTACTGTGTTTACTGATTGCACTGTGGGAAACTTCAGTGAGTTTTGTGAGGAGTTTTCAGTATCTGTGATACTGTGTCACAGTATATAGGATCAGGTTGGACTGATCGTGTGAGTGTTTGTGCATATGCTAGTGAGTGTGGGTAGATGCATTTAGGGGTGAGCACTGCTCGAGCAAGTAATTGACACTTGTTGTTAGTACAGTGACAGAGTGGATGTGCACTTCATAGTAGTTTCCTCAAAGTGCAGGTCTTGTGCATAGTATCAAAGGTTGGATCGGGTTCCTAATGTTTAGGAGCTAGTGTGCAGTGAACTAGTGTGCAGGAGCTAGTGTAAAGTGAACTAGTATTGCAATGGTGTAGACAGTCGGGTAGGAAGACTTGTGTGCATAGTTGTGGGTATCAGTTGTGTGATGATACTTGAGTGTGGGAAGAAATAAGTAGCAGCAGCAGCAGTGGGTTCCAGGTAGGTTCAGATATTGGGAGACTGCCACTGGCAGTTGCTGTTGGCAACATTGCCACCATTGGCTCGGGAATGAGGAGCTATGGGGAGCAAGGTGCTGAGTTATGGGGGAGTAGTACATATGATTTAAGTATTTGGAAGTTCATAAGAGTGAGTGTCAAATTAGGTATCATGTGGATTTATTGAAGTATCAGTGGAGTAGTAGTATAGAAGTGGAATCAGTTATAAGGGCTTTGTGTGTCGGTGAGGGATGTGCATCAGGTATTTAAGGGTATCAGTATTTTAGAATCAGTTGGTATCAGTAACTGTACATCAGTAGTATTATCAGTTTTGGTCTAGGACGAGTGCATTGTCTGTCATAGAAATGTGTACGTGCATATTTGATTGTGTTAGTGTTCATGTATGAGTTAGGTTGAGTATAGGAGTGTCCAGTGATTTGGGGGTATTGGAATGTATCAGGTATGTATAGTGTAAGGAGTTAACTTGTGATGTGTAGATGAGTGCTTGTGTGTTATGTGGGTTAGTGTGGATTAGCAGTAGGGTGTTAATTAGCAGTGTAAGACTAGTGTGTGTTATATATTTTAATAACTGCAAGGAGTGGGGAGAGTGGAGCTCGAGTGCATATAGAAATGCACTGATTGTTCCAACAGTGCAGTAAGTTTGGGAGTAACTGGGGAGATAGGTGCAGTGGTTTCAGTTCCAACTGTAAGAGGGTGATGCAATGCTCGGGTCTGATACCTGGGCAATAACTTAAGAGTATCAGTGATGGGTGAGAGTGAGATAGAGTATCAGGTCACTAATGTTGGACTGTGGTGTGAGGTTAAGTATGTGGGTAATGTGTTATGAGGTCTTCACACAGTATGCAAAAATGGGGAGCCAGTACAGGTGTTGTATATCTTAGTGTGTCAGTACACTATTAGGTCCATGTGAGTTAGTACCATGGCTGGATATTGAGGAAGGGATACTTGATAGTGAGATAAGGTTAAGTTGAGTTTAAGTTGATGCATTAGCTAAGTATTAAGATACTCTATATAAGTATATAACTAAGGATATATGATACCAACAAGTTTAGATATTAGGACCGAGGTTAAGGAAAGGGTACTAGCCTATATATATATATATATATATATATATATATATATATATATATATATATATATATATATATTAGTATTGGTTTGGGGTATTGGCTACAGTAATTATATGATAGAAATATAAAGTATTAACTAGTATTAGTTAGGTATTTACTAAAATAGACTAGTATACCTTGTTAAGACCTAGTATAATAAGGTATTGACCTAGCTTGACTTCCAATACCTAGTTTAGGCCTAGAAATCATATTTCACCCTCATTAATAATCATTATCATTCCAAATCACTCTTTGACACTTATATTTTATATTTAGGTCCTTGTGATTCTATCTTGGAAATCGATCATCATACTTTGCTCAGGACCACAAACGAGTACATTCTCTGACATTTTTTATTATTTTGATCATTACTATGATTCTAGTTATAGTGTATAATTGATTTAGACACAGCGGATACACGGGCTAGTATCATAGATACCTGTCATGAGGAGTCGTGATTGGTATCCATCATACTAGCGGGAGACAGGAAAATATTAGCAAGTTATGTGATTATACCCCACCTTACATATATCATAGCTCACCGCACATATCACGTAGGGTATAGCCTGACCATTTACATGCCTCATAGCCTATTATATATGATTAGTCTGACTATTGCTCCCATCATAGCTAACCAGATGGTTAGCCTGACCTCACATGTATCATAACCAATCATTTATAACAAGCATGATCTAGTCCCAAGCCGATTACATAACGAACTGATATTTCACGATACATAGCTAGAATTTCTATTCTTTTATATATTACAGTTCATTCATTGTTAGTATTCACACATATATGTTTAACTGCTAGTTAGTTCTATATGATGATTACATGTCTCTCCATTATTCCTTATCTTCTAGCATTTCTTTCATCATGTATTTTCTTACACTGTTTTATAGTTTTTATTAATATAATTAAAATTGCTGTTAGTGTGTGCTTTGCTCCAATCCTGACTGGATAACATTTTTCAGAGGATCTTGAAAATTTTTGTCCTACCCATTATGGTTAAGAATTAGATGGTAACTACATCCCAGAGATTCTAGAGGAGCCACTCCACATAGAGGAGACACAATCCGCAGTTGTTTAGACAACACTTAGCCTAGTTTATTTATGTATTGGATTATTTTAGACTTTAAGACTCGAGTTGTATTATGTTGAGATAGCTAGACTCTTAGACTTATTGTTATTATTTGAGTTGTGCTCTAAACTTATGTCAGAACTTCTTTTATATTATTTTTATATCTTTATCATGACATTCATCTTCCTATAGATATCATTATGATTGAGAAAACATTATATTATTTTTTTACCGTGTCCTTCTTATGGAGTTGAGATCATTGACATATTTTATCTTATGAGTTGTGTTAGTTATTTTGAGACCTAGACAGCGTTCTATTGCCGATGTTACGGCATAGGCTGGACGTACCCACGACTCATGCCCAATTTTCGGGTGCGGGTCGTGACTAGTCAGGGAGATATTAAGACAGATTTTGCTGACATCAACCTATTCAAAGGTGTTGAGGCATACTATTTCGACTATGTTATTTACACTCCAGAGTATCTAGAGGAAGAAGCCAATGAAGCTGTTGATGAGGCTAAAACTACTCCAAGCGAGGCCCCTCTTATGATACGAGTGAAGGGACGGTCACTCGTAGAAACCCCCCAGAACCTCTTGTTATCAACCTCAACAAACCAACTCGTAAAAAAAAGGCTAAAGAAGCTTTAGTGATAAATCTCACTAAGACCAAACAGAAGGAACCGTCGCTTGTTATCGACCTTCGTTGCAACAAGCAGCCGATGCCAGAAAATCAACCTCTGGTCATTAATCTAAATAAGCTTGCTATTAAAGCAGATCCTTCTGTTGAATTTGTAGAGGAGGAGGAGATTATGTATTTTATGAATAAAGATGATACCCCTTCGCACTATACTGATATTGATCATATTGCTAGAGAGTTCCTAGAAGCTATGTATGCTTAAGAGCCTTTATCCATACCAGTAGTCACACTATTCTAGGTAGGCACATCGTATAGTTCATATGATGTAACCTGCTTTATGGTTCCAGCAAGACGAGATATAGAATAACAGATACCCTTTGGCAAAGCTACGATTAAGAGGATCATACACTTTGATGACTCGAATGGAGACATAGGGAAAATTCAACTCCACCAATATAGTAGATCTTCCAAAAATATCATCCAGAAGATGGGCTATAATTTTAAGTCCGACAAAGGTTTCAATTACGGAAGAGATCGACGTACTCCAATATGCCACTTCTATCCAAAATGCAAGTCTGAAACCTACTACCAGCGGACACGTAGTGGTTTAAGTTATGTCACTCCTTTGACAACTCTTGAAAGTTAGAATCGAACAAGGTAACACCTTCCCACTCCTCCGAATCATCACCCTTGGATTCTTACGGAAGCATAGAAGAAGTGTTCAAATATGCTTTCTCTCTCTCTCTCTCTCTCTCTTTCTCTCTCTCAATATGGTGTCAGTCGACCTAGATGACACGGATGATCAAACACAAGAACCCTTTAAAATAAGATGTGGGCACAACAAATAGATTCATAATGGGAGTTACGGTTTGAGCAATGTGAACCGCCTATAGAGGATAAAATTATTCAGATCGATGTAGGAGAGTAGTCTTCCCCGAAACTAATCTTCATCAGCAAAAATCTTTCTTATGAAGATAAACAAGCACTTGTATAGCTCATAAAGGAGTACATTGATGTCTTAGCTTGGATTTATGAGGATATGCCTAGTCTGGATCCTCAGATAATCCACTACCAGAATAAGTCAAATTAGCGACGTCTAGAAACATTCCTAAATGGCATTAAAAAATTGCTAAAAAAAATTTAGCGATGTAATTAACGATGTTTCATTGAAGTCGTGTTTAAGCTAGTCGATGACAGAAAAATATCATAAAACATCGCTATAGCGATGTTTACTAGCGACGTATCCGCGTCGCTAATATTTTCATATTAGCGATGTTTAGCAACGCATCGTAAATAAATTATTGACGTGTCGTATGTCGCTAAATGTCGCTAATATTTTTATAGTTAGGGATATTTTGTAACACATTTAGCGATGTTCTACTGACCTAGTTAATACTGCCATATCAATAATTTAGTGACGTTTAGCAACAAAAATAGCGACGTCCTGATACTGTTAGCGACGTATGTAGCGACGTTCAGAAACGTCGCTAAATGTCGCTAAATTACAAAAAAATTGTAAAAAAACTGAAATAAATGTATGCTTGCAGTTTTTTATATATCCCAGCAATATCATAATTCATAAAAATAGACAGACCCGAAGCAACCCTCCGTTGAATTTCTTGGGTTCGTCGACCCCTTAGGTGGAACACTCAACACCGGTACATTCACATTCAACACCAAATTGTACACAAAAGTATACAAAATAAAATAGATAAAATAAAAATAAATGGATAAATATAAGAAATAAATATCCCCATCTAGTCACACAATAAAAGTATCAGTCACACAATAAAAGTGTACAAAAATAATAATAAAAGACCCATGAATGGGTCAATACACACAAATATCTAAAGAACTACTGCTGATCAGGAGGAGAAGCACCGCCGTGAATCTGGGATATCAGCGCGACCCACTACTCCGGTGAAAGCATTACGACACCCGATGGAGGAGTATATGTAGTCGATGTAGATGTCGAGGCCGGCAGATCAGGAGGACGTATCTGCTCCAACGCTGTTAGTCGAGCGTTGCAAGTAACCATGACAGATAACATCCTCACAACACTCTGCTCCATTGACTGGCTCATCTGAACCTGTGTCGTCTGCAGCCTCGTCAGTGCATCGCCCATGGCTACATGCGACCCCTGTAGCACCGTCATTTTGTGCTCTGTCGACGTGGCCAGATCCCTCAATTATGTAATGCTACGCTCAAGCGAATCAAAACGTGTTACGATTGTCGCATCGTCCGTCTACGGTGTGGGCTCCGATATAATTCTCTGAAGCAACTCGTCACACAGAGACGCAATCTGATGGTCAACCCTCTCCTGATGGGCTCGTACCGACTCCTGGGATGGTTGTGGGGTATTCACACTTGCATATGGGGTCCTAGAGGACTGTGACGTAACATAGGCGTCGTAGGATCTCGTGCCATAGTACGTACCCCTCTGCATACCACCAACGAAAATCATCTACAGTTCGTCAGCCGACAGAGCTGGATAGGCGGGGGGTTACGATGAACTATCAGCCTCTCCCTGTGTGGACTGGGTCAACTACTAACAAAGCCTAAGATACTCATCCTAAAAAATGTGTATCTCTCGATAAGCGTACTATTTACTATCCACTTGTCATGCATAATTGTTAATATATATCGAAAGTATTATTACTAACTACATGAATATTTATTTGTATATTTTTGAATTTATATTAAAATTAACAAAACATAAATTAATACTTATGTATCTCTGTGTGGCCCTCTCATCGATGAGCTGTATTCCTTTCTTATGGGTGGTGAGGAAGACTATCACCATGTTAGCGTCTTCACCCCTCTAGACCTGTTAAAAAATATATTATAAGTTACTAAAATTAAATATTTTATCCTACTTTGATTAAAAAACTATGTATACAATGAAATACATACCATACGACGGAAATGTTCCGTCATCGAAATCGACCCACCATACCACTTTACTGCCTTCTTCCTGGCCGCCTTCACCTTCTCCGACTTTTTCTTGTACCTAGGATCGTTAAATCTAGCAGTCATTGCAGTCCACTACTCAGGCATGATCCAACCATGGATTAGTTGTCCCAAAGCATGACGATCATTCTGGTCGTGAATCGCACGGATAAGTTTGGCGACGACGGCAGAAAAATGTTGCTCGGTCACCTCAGCCCAGTGTGACAGATAGAAATACATTTTCTACAAGAAGTAATGTGAAAAGTTATATAAAAAAAGACCAAATTAGATGATTCATATTAAAACCAAATTTACTTTTATCTTGAAGTGTGCAAACCAAAATGCCTTTCTCTCATCCGGGGCATCCGAGTAGTTGATCCAAGGGCTACCATAGTTGTAAATCAAAAATTATCCCAATGATCGCTGTACCGAAGGAGGATGATATCTATAGATAGATAATTATATTAAAGAAAAATGAATATATATTTATATATGCGTAAGAAAACTAAATCTAATTAACTTACTTTGTAGGCCCATCGGCCCAAATCTCTGTCATCGTCTCGTCCGGAAGAGGACACGGAGGATCGCTCTAAAATAAAGAAAATGAAGGCGCAGTCGGTTGGGTCTCGTCCATCTGCTCCTCGGTCCCCATGGTACCATCAACAGAAGGAATGGTGGACGTAGAAGTTGTCTCGGGCCTATAACTACTCGTCCCAGGAGTAGTGCCAGGAGGAGATATTAGTCGAAAGAGTAGAGTACTGGGAGACGACGGTCTGGACCCAATACCATATCCCGAAGAAGAACTACCAGTCGGAGTAGCTTGTCGTCTAGATACTCTACCTCTAGAGTGACCGAACGATCCACGTTGTCCTGTCATACCTAACTTATGATAAACAAAATGAAAGTTACAAGGAAATAATTTAAATATAATACATGTCACTAAATAAAAAGAAGAAAAAAAATATAGTACATAGCCACAAGTACATGTCACTAAATAGATTTTATATTCCACAGCTAAAATAATATAATATCACAAAACAATACTAAATAGAGTATATAGCCAAAAGTATATGTCACTAAATAGATTTTACATTTCAATCATCTTCTAAAAATTTATCTTCTTCATTTTCCTCGTCCTCCTCTTCCTCTTCCTCCTCATCTTTACTTTTATCTACTTCGCCTTCCTCTTCGGTTAATTCTACCTCTTCTATACGATTAGATGTGTAATGAGGAACTTTTATTGAGTCCACATCTATAATATTTATTATAAGAAGTAGCTCATCCTCCTGATAAGCTATTTCGTCAACGTCAAAAGTATTTCTAGCTTTGGTCTTGCATGCTGCCCACCAGTCTAACCTCGTTGTTCTTCATTTAGGATAAGTTATGAAGTACACAAGCTGAGCCTGACTTGATAGGACACATGGTTCGTATTCCTGATATGGACGCCGATAGTTTATATCCATAAGTCATGCTTGTCTATTTTCCAACCTTGATCTTCGATCTGATCGAACCAATCACACATGAATAACACGATCTTAGCAGGCTCTATTCCATAATTGTATGTCAACTCCACAATCTTCCGTAATATGCCATATAAATTATTGCATGTATTGACATATTTATAGTTCAAAGATCTGATATACAAACAACTATTTTTCGTAGAATCGAGATCTAGGAACTTATCTCTGATCGGATCAGCTATTGACTTGACCTAAATCCATTTACATAATAGCTTAGCCAGATTTTAACGGTATAAATTGGTCCCTTATCTAGAGTTCTAATAGATTCATTCTCAAGTGTTGCATCTGGACAATCGACCAAAATACGACAAGATAAGAAATTAAGTTCAATGTTTCGTTGATTATTTTGTAAATTGCATATACAAAAAGAAATTAGCGAGCTCATTACATATGCACTCAACCAAGAAGTGAAATGACGTCTCATTTCTTGTTCTAAGTCTTCATCTGTCATATATGGTGTACTCGGCCTCATTTTATCATTAAATGTGCTAAAAAGCCATAAAGCGTCGACCGATTAGTGTAATAATATTAGCGTATACTATTATATTAAAATAACATAAACATGGACGTATTAATTACTTAAACCTCGAGCTTTTTCACTTAATCATTGTCGCAGTTGAGTAATATATACAACTTAGCAGCCCTTAGCTCGTCGTCATTTAAAAATCTCTTCTTTATTTTTTTGAAGGCTTTCCGAATGCATTGAATATTTTCAGTATTGCATCATTAGATTTCTGGTACCCGTCGTCGTTTCTCGGGGCTCTTGTTCGATTAGTAGCAATATGAGGATTGAAATACATGGAACAAAAGTTTGTAATCTCCTCGAGAAAATATGCTTCATAAATAGAACCCTCGACCCGTACCTTATTTTTTACCTTTTACTTTAGGTGATTCAACTATCGCTTGAACGGATACATCCACCGATAAGCTATAGGTCCATCGACATGGACCTCAAAGGAAAAATAAATTGACAAATATTCCATGGAGTCGAAAAAGCCAGAAGAAAATACCCTCTCGAGCTTTCATAGTGTTATTGCAATGTCCTTCTCTTGCTTTTCTAGGCGATCGACGAGCAACTTAGTAGAACAAAGATCTCTGAAGAATATGCTAAGCTCTGTCAATGGATCCCAAACTACATGTAGTAAGAATTCCCGAAATACAATCAAAATTAACCTCTCCATGAATATATGATGGTCGTGGCTCTTCATACCCATCAGTTTGTTCTCCTTCAGGTCGACGCATCTTCTCAAATTCGATACGTACCTGTCTAAAAAATTTAGCCCATGAATCCACCTACAAAGTCTCCCTTTATTCTTCCTTTTCAGTGAGAAAATTGCCTTAGGCTGCTTATACTTCATATTTCCTTCCTCTATCAAAATCAACTTAGGGCGTCTGCATATTTCTTCTAAGTTCAACCTGGCATTGGGATTGTCTTTCATCTTTCCCTTTAGGTCCATCACAGTATTAATTATGTTATCAAATATATTCTTCTTGATATGCATGACATCAAGGTTATGTCTGATCAAATTGGTGCTCCAATATGGTAGGTCTCAGAATATGCTCCTCTTCGTAGAGTTTTGAGTGCGACCAAATCTATCACACTTGTATCCCTTAGTAGGCTCTTCGATAGCACTTGATAAATCTTTAACCTCTTCCCATATCGTGTCTCTGGGCCATCTTGCAGGTGGAATTGCTTTCTCTTCAATGCCGACACGAAAAGCATTCTTTTTTCTCCGGAACGGATGATCCGACGGCTTAAATTGTCGATGACAATCGAAGAAGCACGATTTTCCTTCGTATTTTGAACGAAAGGTCTTAGTGTGGTCTATGCAATATGGACATGAGAGACGACCATGAGTGCTCCATCCAAATATCATGTCATAAGCAGAAAAGTTATTGATGGTCTACATAAATGTTGCCCTCATCCAAAAATTCTATTTTTTGGAAACATCGTATGTATAGACACCTAATTCCCACAGCGGACTCAACTCATCTATCTGTTAGGGTTATATACTAAAAGCATCACTTTGTATTAACTACATTTTCTTATTTTTAAATAAGAATTATATGGGTAAATATTTGCATGTTTTACTTGTTATAGTATTAATGCAAGTGTCTGATATTTTATATTATAGATAATATGGTGTGTGGTGTCACATAGAAGATCATATTATTAGTTTTCTATGGAATATATAAATAGTTCACAACCTAGATGGACTTGGACAAACCATTGAAAATGTTGTAGTGTAATCTAGTATTAGTCTATCTTGACTATAGATTTACACTAGTACACTTTGCATTTATTGAATAGGACCACTTGAGGTTGTTCTCTTTATACTGACTACATAAGAGAACAAATACCTATGTTATTATGGATGCTTGTGCTCTTAATCCGGATATAATAATAGACAAGTATATACAGAGTGAGATTCATTATGGGTCAATAACCTCTATAAATTGGGTAATAATATTGTGCGTATGATGGACTGTAGATTATAAAAGGAATCCATGTCCTGATACATCAGGTTGATGATGTCCCCTTAAGGAACTCATAAGGATTATCATGTAAACCCTACAGGTGGATTATATCCGATATGACAAATAATGTTGAGTGGTACTACTTAAGGATAAAATATGTTGATCAATATAGTTATCAGTAACTTAATTTAATCAACGGATATTCGATATCTGAACATAGAAAGACGAATAATCATATAATAAGAAGGATCCCATAAATATAATTTGGGATTAGAAAGGTAGTGCAACAATAGCTCTTTAGTTGACCGAGCTATTGTTAATGGGCCTGGGTTGTGTGTTCGAGCTGAACATGGGATACCCAGATCTGTTAGGAGATATAACCCTAATTTCTCCTCATGGTCCCTGTCATAGCCTATATATATCATCTATTCTTTGGCCGTCATGAATATCAGAAGCGAGCAAATTTCTCTAAATTTATCTTTCTCATAAGAAGAGAAAGTGGGTCGGCCAAGGAGAAGAAAATGTTGGAAGATCGTCGCCTACACGACTTCCAATCCGAGGAAGAAATATGTGCAGAAGATCTTAGGGTCGCTAACTGATCAAGTTTGCTGAAAATCTCCATCTTCTTCTCGTTAATTCATATATAATTCGTGAACCCTAGTTTTCGTATTTTAAGGGTTAGATCACGTATTAAACTTGTTAATCTTTTATCGATCCATATGCACACCAGTCTACGGTCTTGGGGATCCCTAGTTCCATCAATTGGGTATTAGAACATGTATTAGATCTGTGTATCAATTGGTAAATCCATGTTGTCCAATAAAACTCGTATCGAATATAGTTTGTAGATGTAGATCTATTTTAACTCGGTCATGCTTATTTTATTTAATTTTTTTTAATCTAGATTATGTGTAAACTCCTTCAGGCGTCATAGGATTGATGTAGTTTTTTTAAAAATTAATTTATCATGATGGCGGTGGTGGCTATTTCTGATGCGGGACGAGATGGTATTTTTAGCAATCTGGAGGCAGACAGATGATTTTTGATGAAGAAAAAAGACGTCCAAACCCCGAATAACTCTACGTAGAGTAAGATTCTGGATTCGGCATATTTAAGGAAGAAGTAGGATATATGGCCATAATAGTTGAATATTTTTTTATTGCTATACTTGTTTATTCTGGTATGCATGTTTATTATTCTGTGGATATTTTCTATAAACTAAGCCCACATTAATAATGGACAACATGGACATACGTCAACTAGTAAAAAAAAACTCATTGTTAAATAACTAAGTGGAAGAGGAAATTTATTTAGTTTAAATCTCATAGTCTCCATTACTGGTTTGTAGGTGATATAATTATACTTGCATGTTGGCTTTAGTGCCTTCCTCCATATCAGATAAGTATAATTACGGATCACCAGTACAAACTTTTTTTGGAATAATTATAAAAAGTTACCTAGTGTGTGTTTAATTCTCCATCTGAAGGAACACATTACGAAGTAATGGACTTAGTATTAAGTAGTAGTGTATACTTAGATACAAATAATGGTATCCTCCTAATTGGATTCACTATTATTATTTGTAGGACCAAAGCAAAGACCAACAAATTAATTTTATTTGCCATAAAGTTAGGTTGACATGATAGTAAAATTAATAGGAAAAATCTTATTGGACAAATATTAAATTAGTATATGTCCATACTATCGTGGCATACTAAATTTATGGTGTTTAAGGTATTGGTAAACTTTTTATTATTGTTTTAAGGGAACCAATATTTATTAAGTTCAAAAAGTTTTTTCTACATAATTATTATTTATGTGATTCTCAGAATTTCAAAAATGGGTTCATTCATTCCATTTATGGTGATTCTTAAAGAAAACAAACTTACTGGCCCTAATTATATTGACTAAAAACGTAACTTGGATATTGTCTTAACTGATGAAGAGTACAAATATGTACTCCATGAGGAATGTCCTCCTAAGACTGATGCTAATTCTGATGAAGAGGTCAAAGAGACTTATAAGAAGTGGATCAAGACAGATGAGATGACATGGTATTACATTCTGGCATCTATGTCAAATATGCTGTAATATCAGCATCAGGCCATGGCCATAACTTATGAAATGATGTACAACCTCAAAAACTCTTCGGACATCAGAGCAGGGCAGCTAGGCAGTTTGCTATGAAGAGTTTGATGAATACGAAAATAGCTAAAGGGACGCCAGTAAGAGATCATATTCTCAAGATGATGGGTCATCTGAATGAGATGGAGATCATTGGAGCTAAAATCGATGGAGAAACTCAGGTCGATATCATTCTCGAGACTCTGTCTAAAAGTTTTGACACGTTTTGCCTTAACTACAACATGAATAAAAGGTTGTACAATTTGACAGAACTTGCGAAAGAACTGCAGGATGCTGAGGCTCTCTTGAGGCAGAATGGTCATATTTATGTTATTGAAAAGGCTTCTACTTATAAGCCAAAATGCAGTAAGAAGAAGAATAATATTCAAAAATAAGGAAATTCAACAAAAAAGGGCATGAGACCTCAAGGTGCTATAAAAAAGCCGAAAGGCAGGTGTTTCAAGTACAAAGGATCCGGACATTGGAAGAGTGATTGTCTACTTCTCA
The DNA here is from genome assembly GCA_036927795.1 of Iris macrosiphon. Classification (NCBI taxonomy): domain Eukaryota; kingdom Viridiplantae; phylum Streptophyta; class Magnoliopsida; order Asparagales; family Iridaceae; genus Iris; species Iris macrosiphon. The sequence continues at coordinate 96,971,167 of JAYESA010000017.1, forward strand.
AAAATAGAACAAAGAAGGTATATCTCATTTACTAGTAGTTGAAAAATATTTAGAGGTGTTATCTACTGGCACCTGGTGTGTAGATACGTGAACCACTAATCATGTCTGTAATTTATTGTAGGGGTTCCAAAAAACTAGGAGGCCTAGTAATGGAGATATATGCTTGTTCATGGGTGATGCTACAAAAGTAGCAGTCCTTGTAGTAGGAGATATTATTTATCTTCTGGTAGAAATAAGTCTTTGACATTGAGAGATTATCTTTATGCACATTCACTTAGAAGGAATTTAATTTCTGTTTCTATGCTAATTAAGGATAGCTATTCAGTTTATTTTATTGGCAATATTGTTATTAGAAAAAATAAGCATTTTATCTATTATGGTGCATTAGTTGATAATTTGTATGTCATTAATCCTATTTCACCCATAATATAACTTATGGAAATAAATAACATGTCTTCTAACTTAAATAAGAGAAAAAAACCTTCTTGTATGAACCAAACATATCTTTGGCACTTGCAGTTGGGACATATTAATCTAAGATGGATACAAAGACTGGTTAAAGATGGACCTTTAAGTTTATTGAAAGTGGAGGCACTTCCAATCTACGAATCCTACTTGGAAGGAAAAATAACCAAAATGCCTTTCATGACAAAGGGGTATAGGGCCAAAGATGTGTTAGAATTGGTTCATTCTGATTTTTGTGGGCCCATGACTGTCCAGGCTAGAGGTGGCTTTGAATACTTTATCATATTTATTGACGATTATTCAAGGTATGTATACATTTATTTGATGCGCCATAAGTCTGAATGCTTTGAGAAATTCAAAGAGTACAAGGCTAAAACAGAGAAACGTCATAGAAAATATATCAAGTTATTACGTTCAAATCATGGTGGCGAGTAGCTCTTTGGAGAGTTTAGGGACTATTTATCAGAGGTTGTGATTACATCTCAATTGATTTCACCTGGAATACCCCAACAGAATGGTGTAGCAGAAAGATGGAATATGACTCTTATGGAGAAGGTTAGATCAATGATGAGTTACTTAGATTTACCATATTTGTTTTGGAGATATGCCTTAGAGACTACGGCTTATATTTTGAAATTGGTACCTTCTAAGTCAGTACCTATTACTCCCAAAGAGCTCTGACTGGGCATAAGCCTAATATGAAAAATGTTCAAATTTTGGGTAGTCCGGCACATATGCTGAATGAGAAAGCAGATAAGTTAGAATCTCGTACAAAAGTACACTTGTTTGTTGGCTATCCAAGAGGAACTAAAAGAGGTTTATTTTATAGTCCTAAGGATCAGAAGGTCATTGTTAGCACTAATGTCCGATTCTTAGAGAAAAACTATGTGATGAACTATAAAACCCTGAGTAGAGTTGTTCTTGAAGAACTAAGAGGTGGGATACTAAATACTTCAGTACCAACAGTATAACAGGAGGAACCACAAGTAACTACATAATGTGTCACAAATGTTACACCATAATCTATAGTGTCTAGTCGTAGTGGAAGATTGTTGTACAACCTAACCGATTCATATTCTTGGGAGAGTCATCAGACTTTGTCCCCTAGGAATAAGATTCTAATCCCTGTACTTATAATGAAGCACTCAAAGATAAAGATACATAATTTTGGCAAAAAGCAATGATATATGAAATAGAATATACAGATTATAATCAAGTCAGGGAGCTTGTAAAATCACCCACTGGTGTAAATACCATTGGATGCAAGTAGTTTTACAAGATAAAAAAGGATCAGACGGTAAGGTTAAAATTTAAAGCTCGGCTTATTGCGAAAGGTTTTACTCAGAAAGAAGGTATTGATTATGAGAAAATATTTTTACCGGTAACCATGCTTTGGTCTATCCAGATTCTTTTATCCATTGCTGCTCATCTCGATTATGATATTTGGTAAATGGATGTTAAGACAGCTTTCCTTAATGGAAGTCTTGAGGAGAACATCTATATGAAGTAACCAGATGAGTTCATTGAAAAGGGCAAAGAGCATCTTGTTTGTAACCTCAAGAAGTCCATTTATGAACTTAAGCAAGATTCTAGATCTTGGAAGATCCGTTTTGATCAAGTGATAAAATCCTATGGATTTGATCAATATCTGGATGAAGCATGTGTATACAAAAAGTGTGACGAAAATATAAAGGTATTCCTAATACTTTATGTGGATGACATCTTGCTCATTGGAAATAGTGTGAAGGTGTTATCTAATATAAGGGTATGGTTATCTAAGCAGTTTGATATGAAGGACTTGGGAGAAGTAGGTCACATCCTTGGGATCAAAGTTCTACGAGATCGCAAGAAAAGGATGTTGGGCATATCCCAAGCTACCTATATCGATACTATACTAACTCGTTTTAGCATGCAAAACTCTAAGAAAGATTTCTTATCTTTTAGGCATAGAATTGTTCTATTAAAGGAGCAATGTCCGAGGTCACCTAAAGAGATAGAAGACATGAAAGTGGTTCCTTATGCTTCGTCAGTAGGAAGCTTAATGTATATAATGCTATATACGAGACTAGACATCTGCTTTGTCGGTGGCATGGTTAGCAGATATCAGTCTAACCTAGGACGAGATCATTGTACTACAGTAAAGCATATTTTGAAGTACCTGAAAAGGGCTAAATATTATATATTGGGTTATCATGCAGATAGTTTAATGTCCTTAGGATATGCAGAATCAAATTTTTAGTCAGATAGGGATGCTAGGAATTGTGTATTTACTTTAGGAGGTGGAGCCATATTATAGAGGAGCATCAAGCAAAGATATATTGCTGATTCCACTATTGAAGCCGAGTATGTGGCAGTCTCTGAGGCAACCAAATAGGCAGTTTGGCTCAGAAACTTCCTATTGGACTTGGATATGGTACCTAGTTTTCTTTAGACTATTATACTTTATTGTGATAATAGTGGTGCAGTTACAAACTCGAAGGAACCACTAGCCCATAAGACAGGTAAAAACATTGAGTGCAAGTACCACTTGATATAAAATTTTGTAAAGAGAGAAGAAGTTATGATCAAGATAGCATCAGCAGACAACCTAGCTGACCCCTTTACAAAGAGCTTACCAATTAAGGATTTTGATAGTCATGTTGAGGGAATGAGAGTCAGATGCGTAGCAGCATGTATTTAAGTACAAGTGAAAGATTTGTAACAGTATACTAAAAGGCAATGCTTTGGGTATAAGTGGAAGATTTTTAGGGTTATATACTAAAAGCATCACTTTGTATTAACTATATTTTCTTATTTTAAATAAGAATCATATAAAAAAATATTTACATATTGTATTTGTTATAATGTTATCAGTTCACTGTGGAATATATAAATAGTTCACAACCTAGATGGACTTGGATAAATCATTGGAAAGGTTGTAGTATAATCTGGTATTAGTCTATCTTAACTATAGTTTTACACTAATACACTTCGTGTGTAATGAATATGACCACTTGAGGTTGTTACTGACTATATAAGAGAACAAACACCTCTGATATTATGGATGCTTGTGCTCTTAATCCGGATATAATAATAGACATGTATATGTAGCGTGCATTACTTTGACTCATAAAGGAGTGAGATTCATTATGGGTTAATAACCTTTATGAATTGGATAATGGCATTGTGTGTATGATGGACTATTGATTATAAAAGAAATCCGTGTCCTGATACATCAGGTTGATGATGTCCTCTTAAGGAACTCATAAAGATTGTCATATAAATCCTACAGGTGGATTATATCCAATTTGACAAATAAAGTTGAGTGATACTACTTAAGGATAAAAGATGTTGAACAATATAGTTGTCAGTAACTTAATCTGATTGACGGACATTCGATATCTTAACATGGGGAGACAAACATGCATATAATCAGAAGGAGTCCATAAACGTTATTTGTAATAGGAAGGTAGTGCAACAATAGGTCTTTAATGGACTGAGCTATTGTTAACGGGCTGGGGTTGTCTGTTCGGGCTGAACTTGGGATACCCAGATCCGTTAGGAGACCTAACCCTAATTTCTTCCCATGATCCTTGCCGTAGCCTATACATATCCTCTATTCTCTTGTCGTCATGAAGATCAGAAGCGAGCAACTTACTCTAAATTTGTCTTTCACGTAAGGAGAGAAATAGGGTCAGCCAAGGAGAAGAAAATGTTAGAAAATTATCGCCCACACGACGTCCAATCCAAGGAAGGGATACTTATAGAAGATCTTGGGGTCACTAACTGATCAAGGTTGTTGAAAACTTTATCTTCTTTTCGTTATTTCAGGTATAATTCGTGAACCCTAGTTTCTACTTTTGAAGGGTTAGATCACGTATTAAACCTGATAATCTTCTATCGATCGATATGCACACCAGTTTGCGGTCCTGTGGATCCCCAGTTCCATCACTATCAACGTCTACAAGTATACATCGATATTCCTCTTCGGATTGTTCGGACCCGGGATGATGACGGTTAAGAACATATACGAAGTTTTCATGCACATCCAAGCACTACCAAAATAACACATAATAATGACGCCAACAAACGTCGCTAATAGGGAAAAATGTCGCTAAAAATAATTAGCGATGTAATTTGTGATATTTTGGTGTTGTCGTATAAACCATGGTCCCTGACAACAAATTTTTTACTATTCGTCGCTATGACGACGTATATTTGCGACGTGGCCACGTCGTAGATTATTTTTTTATTAGCGACGTCCAACGACTCGACGTCGGTACATCAGCGACGGTGTATATTATCGCATAACATCGCTAAATCAACGATATTACCAGTAATATTTTCCTACATCAATGCTGACATGGCAGAAATTACCATGTCAACTATTTGACGACGTGTAGCAACATTTTGACACATGTTAGCGATATTGCTGCTACCAGTCAGCGACGTTTTGACATAGTTTAGCGATGCACTGTCATGTTGGTAGATGTCGTCAAACATCGCAGAACGTCGCTAAATTTTAAAAAAAATACAAAAAAAAGCATGCAGTTTCAAAAAATATTTTCCAACAAAAGTTTGTCTGTAGTTATAAAATCACAGTTTATATAAATAGACCCGGAGCAACCCTCCGTTAAATTCTCTGGGTTCATTGACTACTTCGGTAGAGCTCTCAACACCGATACATACACCAACACGTCAAGAATATCGAAACACGCAGGAATGTTCCAACAAATAAATAAATGAATCTAAAATAATGTCACATCTGTCTCAACCAAATAATGTAGTAAAAAGTATGAAATAAGTACATCAAAGACCCAAGAATGGGCTAATACACACAAATATACTAAAAATGTCCCAATAAGAACTAGTACAGATCAGGAGGAGGAGCACTGTCGCGCATCTGGGATAAGGGGAAGCCATACTACTCCAGTGAAAGCGTCACCGGTCCCGATAGAAGAGGTAGTGGAATCGATGGAGTCGGTGTCAATACCGGCGGACCAGAAGGACGTATCTGTTCCAATGCTAGTACTTGAGCATTGTATGAATCCATTGAAGATACCACACTCGAAGTATTCTCGGCCATCGACCGACTCAATAAATCTTGTACCGCATGTATTCTCGCAAGTGAGTCGCTCATGGCCATATGCTACCTCTCCAGCTCTGTCTGTCTATGCTCCATAGACAAGGCCAGAGTTGCCAAGTTGTGCTCTGTCATCTGGCTCATAGTCCTGAGCTCCATAAGGTTGTGCTCTATCGTCTGGTTCAGAGTCCTGAGCTCCATAAGGCTATGCTCGAGCGAATCGAAACGTGCAGAGATGGTCGCATCGTTTGTCTGTGGTGCAGACTGTGGCCTCTCCGTAATCCTCCTTAGCAACTCGTCAAGCAGGTCAGCAATCTGATGGTCAACGCTCTCCTGGGTTTGTGCCGATGCCTATAAAGTCTGCAAGGAATGTACACTGACAGAGGGGGCCCTGGAGGACTGTATCATAACAAAGGCGCCATAGGATCCCGTATCGTAGTACGTACCCCTCTGAAGACTACCAAAGGCGGTCATCCAAAGCTCGTCCGTCGACAGAGTTGTAGAGGGCTGCAAGGAAGTACTAGCCCCTCCCTTTGCAGGTGTAGTAGCAGTCGTCCGCTCACGTAGTTTAAGATACTCGTCCTAGAAAAGTGGTTGCTTATGTCTTACTTATTACTAACTATATAGATATCTATTTGCATATTTTCTAAGTTATATTAAAAATAACACAGGGTAGTAAAACGTACATAGGTCTGTGTGGCCTTCTCATCGATGAGCTTTTTGCCCTTTTGATGGGTAGCCAAAAAGACGGTCACCATGTTAGCATCATCATCCCTCTATACCTGTTAAAAGTTATATTGTTTGTTGTTAAAATTAAACATCTTATCCTACTTTTATTAAAATAATATATATTTAACAGAATACATACCAGACGACGAAAATATTCTATTATGGGAATCGAGCCACCATACCACTTTTTTGCCTTCGACCTAGCCGACTTTGCCTTCTCCGACCTTTCCTTGTACCTGGGTTCGTCGAATCTCGCCTTCATCGCAGTCCACTGTTCAGGTGTGATCCAACCCTGGATCGATTGTCTGGAGCGATCATGAGCCTTCTGGTCATCTATCACATCACGGATCAGCTTGACGGCGATGGTAGAAAACTGCTCCTATATCTTCTCAGCCCGGTGTGGTGGATAAAAATAGATTTTCTACAAGAAGTAAAATAGAGAGTTTCATAATATGCATAAATGATTATTGATATTAAAAGTAAATATATTTTTACCTAGAAGTGGACAAACCAGAATGCCTTCCTATCTTTAAGAACATCTGAGTAGTTGATCCAAGGTCCACCATAGTTCTGCCTCAGAAAATGTCCCAGTGCTCTTTGTACCATCGAGGGATGATATCTATACAACGATAATTAAATTCATCAATATATAGATATAATAAAATGTTAACTATTTAACTTACTTGCTAGGCCCGTCCCTCCAAATCTCTATCCTCGTCTCGTTTGGAGGCACGCATGGAGGATTGCTCTGATCATGTGCAGACATAGTTGGCTCAACCTCCTCCATCTGCTTCTATGTCTCCATGGTGCCGTCAACAGGAGGAAGGCTGGACGGGTGTCACGCCCCAGTCCCAAAATACAGAGGACTTTGAATACGTAAGCATGACAGCCGTATGTATATGAAAACTCTAATATATGAAAACTATGACACATACGTACACTGTATTATGAATAATAATTCATAAGTGGTATATAATATCACAAGTCACAGGAAACTAAATCTCATCCACAGCATAAGTCAATAAATAAATAAACTAAACCAATATAGATCCAAATGATCCAGTCCAAATAATCCAAAATAATAGTCGGATGGAGACAAATCCACTACCAAACTAGGATAGAAATAGAATCTGATTTCTTAAAATAAATAAACGACAAAAAATTATCAACTCAACTACGAAAACGACAAAAAAGTATCAACTCAACTACGAACCAATAGACACGAAGGTAAAGAGCTCATCGGAAGGGAATAAAGTAGCAGGTCCTGATCCGTGCTCCTACAAATAGTCATGATCGTCTACACCTGGAAAGCGTGCCAGGCCTCAGAGGGATATAACAAGTACACAAGAAATTGACATGCATAAAAGTAAAGCAGTATACAATAAATAGGGTAACTAATCCATCTATGTGAAATATACTCGAGACACCTCTAGTGGAGCATGAGGGGGAGAAGAGAAAAATCTGTCATCCCACCAGTCGTTCGACAAAACTGGGGGGTACACCATATATAAAAGAAGAAGAATGTCCAATACGCTCACTAGTGTATTCTCCCCTCCCAATGTAACATTCGAACCGTATACGCGGTGTAGACATAATGTAATGACGTCAATAAAATCTAAGAACTAGACCAAACACTAACTACTAACCCAAGAAACGAACGCATGTATTGATGTACGGTAGACACGATATTTCATGTACTCACTCACTCAGACAAAAAATGTGATGAACAAGTGTCAGGTAGAAGATACCACGTACCTTCATAATATATTGGGTAAGTCTGCTACTCTAAGATGCGTGCACAAAACTAGCAAATAAAAACTAGACATATGTATACTGAACAATACAATCAAGCATGGTGTACTTGCCTTCCAAGCCAAGCTGCTAGCACCACAAGTCTGGTCCGGAGCTCTCCACAGAAACGTCTCGAACACCTACCAATTAATTAATACAATATTTAGACTCTAACTTTCTAGTTTAATTAGGTTATTATCTAGTTATTAATTCTACATTGGTTGCACATGCAAGTAGCTACCTACCAGAATATTACTAGTCATTAAACATTGCCAAAAATTATTTTTAAATTATTAAAAACTATTAATTCTGAAATTAATTTTAAATAAATTATAAATAGACCAATCACAACTTATCTTGCACAAAGTCACGTTGCGCATCGACTAGGTATTCTAGCAACTTGACGACTAGTTTGTGCTTGCAAGGTTGCCAACTTGCATAGAAAATTATTTAATATACAAAATATATTAATTAATATTATAAAAATTATTATTTAATTTCTGAAAATTTATATTTTAATAATAAAATAATAATATCTATCAAACTAGGTTATTATGGTTACCACATTGCCATGTATTAGTTTCGTGTCATCAAAGAATAGTTTTGCATATAAAATTAGGGTTTCTCATGCATGGGGGTTTCATAATTTTTTATATAACATGTTTATGGATTCCTAAAAAGGTTCTCACAAGAAAAAAAAATATAAAATAGAAGTTATGAAACTTGCGTGTTCGCGATTACGGCATAGGCTCTTCTTACGACATGAACCTTTTGGAGCACCAAACGGACTCCAAACTTTAGAAAAATTGAGGAAGATCTTAGGGGATTCAAGTATGATATAAATATATATTTTTTTAGGGATTTTTTCTATTGCGGAAGGGTCTGAACTGCTGCTGCAACCAGCAGCCAATATTTGGCCTAAAAGGGGGTTCGGTTGGGATTTTTGTGGAGTTGTGGACTGTGGGGAAGGAGAGAGAAAGAGGAAAAGAAGAAGGAGATGGAGAGTTTGTGAGAAAGAAGAGAGAAGGTTCAGGGGGAGAGAGATTTACGTGAGGGAGAGAAAATAGGATCGGCTCGTCCTATTAATTAGGTATATATATGCATATTGACTTGTAGTTTGGTGGTTAGGATTTATTTTATTATTTTTATCTATGGATAGGATTTAAAGAGCCTAAAATAGGGTGAGATAATTCTCTAAAATCTTTAAATTAGATTTTAAAATATTTATTTCAGATTTAAATTGATATACAATAAGATTGCATAGGGGTCTTTCCTAATTTAGAAATATTGCATTTATGGACCATTTATTTGATTTGTTCAGATTTTTTGGATATATTTTATATGTGGGATATGTTGTGGAGTAGAAAAAAGGTGTGGGGGTAGTTTATGTGTTTCATAGGAATTGGTTTGAGAGTTCGAGTTGGGTGTTTGGGCTCGGTTGGGTTCAACTAGCCAAATGAAGGTAGCTTTGCAATATCAATGGTTCGAGATATTTGTCAATATTTTTGGATCATGGAAGAGATCAAACTAATGCAACACCCATATCCCAAGTGTAGTAGGTCCAGTCAAGATCAACAATGTAAATTTGGTTGGAAGAGAAAAGGTTGTGCATTGCTCAAAATATCCAAGTCATGGCAAAGTGTCATATATATATATATATATATATATATTACAAATTAATTCTTTAAATCTATTTAATTAATTAAAAATAAAAATATGTATAAATTATCAAATTACCCTTATTCCAAAATGAGGGGGCTTACAACGAGGGAGTAATCTCAGGCCTAGAACTGCTCGCCCCACGAGTATTACCACGCTCCGTCAACAGAGTCGGAGATGTAACTGGTCGGTACACTGGAGTACTTTGCGACGAGAATCCGGAACCAGTAGCCGGTACCGGAGGAGCACTCCGTCTAGAGGATCTACCTCTGAATGATCCACGTCGTCCTGTCATACCTGATAGCAACATATGATGATAAAAAAAATACACAAGGAGTACTCTGTCTTTGTATCATGTCAGCATGTGTGTGTCATGTTAGTGTAAGTGTGTCCTATCTTTGTTTGTATGAATGTGTCGAATTGTATATGTATCTATGTGTATATGTGTACATGTCTATGTCTGTCTGTATCGTGTCATATAGGGTTAGAATGGGTTAGGGTTTACCTGTGTCTGTGTCATATCGGATAGTGTAGAGAACACCATCTCATTGTGTGTATGTGTGTGTGTGTGTGTGTGTGTGTGTCCGAGTTCCACCCACAATACCATATCAGTGTGTGTGTGTGTGTGTGTGTGTGTGTGTATCCATATGTCTGTGTCTGAGTTCCACACACAATCTCCAATCCAATTCCACATACAACACCATCTCAATGTGTGTGTGTGTGTGTGTCATGACATACCTGATAACAACATATGATGATAGAACAAATAAACAAATATATAGTACATTCTACAGTCAAAATATTATACATATCTTATAATTTTAATAGAACTACACAGTAAATATCTAGTAGTGTCACAAGTCTAAATGGATAGTATATTTTACAGTCAAAATATAATACATGTCACAAGTCAAAATAAATTTATTTTATTTTCAATCATCTTCAAAAAAATTATCTTTTTCGTCTTCATCGTCCTCCTCTTCCTCTTCCTCTTCCTCCTCATCTTCACATTCATCTACTTTATTTTTGTCTTCATCTTCGGATATTTCTACCTTTTCTAAATTATTAGTCGTATAATAAGTAACTTCCGTTGAGTCCACATCTACAATATTTTTTATAAGAGGTAGCTCGTCCTCCTAATAAGCTATTTCATAAACGTCAAAGGTATTTCTAGCTTTAGTCTTACATACTGCCCACCAGTCCGACCTCGTTATTTTCCGTCTAGTATAAGTTGTGAAGTACACGAGCTTAGCCAGATTTGATAGGACAAATGATTCGTAGCCTTGATATTTATGCTTGTAGTTTATATCCATAAGACCATGCTTGTCAATTTTCAACCTTTGATATTGAATCAGATCGAACCATAAACACTTGAATAACATGATCTTAGCAAGTTCTGTGCCATAATTATATGTCAACTCTATAATATCTCGTAAGATGCCAAAGAAATTATTGCCTGGATTGACGTCTTTGTAGTTCAAAGATTTGATACACAAATAACTATTTTTTTCGTGGAATCAAGATCCAGGAAGCTATCTCTGATCGAAGAATTTGTTGACTTGAACCTAAATCCATTCACACAGTAACTTGGCCATATTTTGACGGCAGTAATTGGTCTCTTGGCTAGAGTTCTAATAGATTTAGTCTCGGGTGTTATTAAAAAAATCGACCTATACCAAAGATGCAATAGTAAGTTATTTATTGTGCAAGTGCATACAAAAAAAAGTAATTATCGAGCTTCTTACATATGCGCTCAACCAATATGGAAAATGATGTCTTATTTCTTATTCTACTTCTTCGTCTGTTATGTAGGGTCTAATCGACATCGGCTCATCATTATATGTGCTAAAAAATAATTATACAATCATCAATTAGTAGCATAATAATAGCTTATACTATTATATTGATATGACGTAAATGTGGACGTATTAATTACTTACCCCACTTGCTTCTTTACTTTATCCTCATCACAATTGAGTAATATATACAACTAAGAAGCCTTTAGCTCGTCGTCATTCAAATATTTCTTCTTTATTTTCTCCGAAGGCTTTTCGAACGCATTGAATACTTTTAGTATTGCATCATTAGATTCCTGATATCTGTCATCGTTTCTCCGAGCTCTCATTCTATTAGTAGCAACATAAGGTTTGAAATACGGCAAGAAAAAGTTTATAATCTCCTCGAGAATAAAAGATTCACAAATAGAACCCTCAACCCGTGCCTTTTTTTATCTTTCTCTTTAGATGATTCAGATACCGCTGTAATAGGTACATCTACCGATAACCGATAGGTCCACAAACACGTGCCTCATAGGAAAGATGAATTGCCAAATGCTCCATGGAGTCGAATAATCCAGGAGGAAACACCTTCTCGAGCTTGCACAGTATTACCGCAATGTCCTTCTCTTGCTTTTATAGACGATTGTAAAACCCCACATCCTAAAAATCATATTAATCTTATTTTTAATTAATTATTAATTTAAATATAGTAATTAGTGGCTAATTAGGAGAAATGGATTTTATTTTATTTTTTTATTTTAGGTGTTGGTGCATTTAGGGGATTTATGGAGCCAGTATAAATTTTTTCTAATTTATTTTATGTAGGAGACCCTTTGGACAGTTGCTAGCTTAATGGTATGCATTAATACAAATTCTAGATTTTTCTATGGGTATATATATATATATATATATATATATATATATATATATATATATATATATATATACATACATATAATTTTTTAAAAGAAAAAGGAAAGAAAAGAAATGGAAAAAGGAAAAGGGTTAGAAAAGAAAAAGAAAAAAAAAATAGGTTATTAACTCACTAATGGATCCTTAGCTAAACCCAAACCCATCCTAACCCGCCCGCTACCCATGAGCCCACCCGCTGGAAAGCAACAGCAGCCCGACCTTTGAAACCACAGCAGCAGCCAAGTACAGGACCCCCCCACGACCCGCAAATACACACCCCCTCTCGACTTCTTATATATCAACTTATCTCAACCAAAACCCTAACCCTAGATCATCCTTTCTCTTCCTCTTTCCATCTAAACCGAGAGAGCACCTTCCCATCGCGACCAAAGAGCCGCCGTCGAGCCGAAGAACCGCACCCAGGCCGCCCAAAACCGACCCCGACGACCGCGACCCCGCGCTCAAACCCCAACTGCAGAATTCAACAGCAACTTACTTGTGTTCCATCGTCGTTTTCTGTCACATTGCTGAACCAAAATCGACCCCATCTTCACCGGTACGATCCTTACTTAGCCCTCTTCAATACATATATGATAGTAGACCTCGAACAACGTGTAACCCTAGACGAAAATAGAGTCAAAGTTGGCAAAAAATGATAATTTTTGGGTATCCCAGAAAACTGCGGTGACCACCTATGTTCCCAAATTCGTATCTCCCACCACAGAGATCCAAATCCGATTTTTCTTTTTGTTATGCGGAGACCACTTGACCTAGTTTAATTTCTGTTAAATAACATTAGATTATTAACTGTTGTATGTAGAATTAAATTTATTGGAAAACCCCAAAAATACACTTTTTCTATATTTTTAAAAGTTGTGAAACGGAACGCGCCCCGCCAAACGGGACCGCCCTGCCGTGTACCAAATGATGTGCGCAGTGTACCCAGACACGTGAGAGTTCGGGAAAACTGATTCGGATGCGTGTGCGCGTCGGAATCAGCCCGTATCCGCGGACAATCCCGGTGTCGCAACTTTTGTGAATGCCGTGCTCATTTTGTGCACGCTCGTCAGATTGTGACGAAACTTACGCCACTGGACTCATAGTAACGCGCTGGTCCTGTGACCCAATTTTCACGTAATTCTGAGACAGTTGACTAAGTCGTCAATTGGCGGGGCCAACGGTTGATATTTTGTGCAAAATTGTGTTCGGCTCATCGGAATCCACATTTGGACGTACTGTTGGGTTCATATTGACATTTAGAGTTTGTTTGACCTATAATTTATCCTATTTTAAAACTATTACTCTTGGCACATTTTTTGGTGCAAAGTAGGCCACAAGTGGACCCCACTTTTATCCGAAATTATCGTTTTGCCCCTGTGTCCAAATTGGACGAAAGGGAAGTGCTTTCTAGCTATTTTGCTTATTCTGGGAACGTTGGTGATATCTATTTTAGCATCCGGAGATATATTTTCTGCGGCCATAGCTTCTGATCTTATGTGTTGGACATCTGGACGTTACACTTTGCAGCTTTCTTGCCAGGCAAGATACCTTGCCAAATTGCTTACAGTATTTTGCATGCTTAGTATATTTTTGTATATTTATTGCATTTCTATTTATTTATTGCATGTTTAGTTCCTTTCAGTCATTACTATATATTAGATATGTTGACACACACTTGACACTTAGTATCATGAGAGGACAATTATTAGGCGTATGGGCTTTTAACCACTCTGGTAAACCGTAGTATATAGCTCACACTACGGGCGTATGTCACGCTAGTCGCTACCCCCGTGATATATCGATTTCTGGAGTCTCGCTGGTCGCTACCCCCGCGGTATATCGATTTCTGATGTCCACCGACGAGTGTGTGAGTTGTGAGGTAGATCGAGTAGCCTACCCTTGCCCATACGTTGAAAAGTTATCCTCATTGCATTCATATAGATTGTCCTGTACAGTGTACTTATATATTTTCAAACATTATGCATATTTACTGTATTCAAATTGGCTTGCTTCTATGTATCTTGTTACGTCCCTCTGAGGAACTGGTCCCTTTCCAGGTGTATATGTTCTTGAGTATTTATAGGAACGCAGATTCGGATGGTTATATATGTTTCGAGGATGTCTTCTCTTCGAGCCCCGTGGTCTTTAGTTGATATTCTTATATTGTGTTTATTGTGTTGTACTTTTTCATTCGAGTTGGTAGTAGATTTGTTTCCATCCAACTATCATCTTTAGATACTTCTTATTGAGATCTAGTCATATAGCTGTGGTTATTTATTTATATTAATTTTCTGTGGATGAGGTTTAGATTATACCCCGTGACTTGTGATAGATTTTATACCACTTGTGGATTTGATATTCATATTACAGCGTACGTATGGATTATAGTTTTCATATATTGGAGTTGCCATATCCATGCGGCTGGCATGCTTACGTGTCCTAGTCCTATATATTTTGGGACTGGGGCATGACATGTTTTTGTGGTGGCCCATGCAGGTCGAGAGCATATTGTCTCGGTTATGTTACTGTACCGAGCAAGCTTGTAAATAGGATTAGAGTATAGGATCTCATCCATAATTGACTATGACTCGTATTTCTTCTAATCTGTTTTATTTGAATAATTGTATCCTGCTTGATTCATATGCTTCCCTAATAGTTTCTTGAGTATAGCCCCCTCATAGAATATAGGAGTCCCTGTTGATTAGATAATAATTAGGGTAACACACCTATTAAGAATACGACTAGAGTATTGACACATCATTAAATTAGAATACTTAATGAACCCTAGCGTCCCTTATCTATAGATTGGTTTACCATTACCCCTTGATGTATTATGGAAGACTTGAGAGTAGTATAACCACTACTAGAGTTAGTTAGAGATTTTACCATAATGTTTGACCCTACTATTGAGGAACCAATAGAAATTCAAAGTTCAGTATTAGGACTAATCTAGCTTTTCGTGGTGAGATAGTACTAGAGAACTATAAATTTAGCTTTTGTCTTAATAGTAGCAGACAGTACCATAGAAAGCCAAGAGTAATGCATAGAATATTTTCTTGATCATACCTCAAGCACAGAGATTAACATAGCATCTTCCCTTAGAACACCATGCCATTATCTAGAGTCTTTCTATTTAGTTTTATGACTTGTTCCTCTGAAACCTTAGCGTTCGCTAATTGCGCGACGACTAAATTTTTATTCTTCTATTCTTCATCTTTCAACTCGTGCCATCTGACACTTCTGATTATAGACCGAGTAATTTTATACTATGATTAGGATATATAGCCTGCTAGGATTATAGTTGTAATTTTAAAATTTTAAAATTGTGTGCTTGGTAGTTAGAACTGGATAGTTTTAAGTTATTCTGGTAGATTGTGACCTGATGATTATCCCATAGTTTTAAATCACGTAATTTATACCCCCACCTCGATACGAGTTATATCCTCTTTTCCCTTGAGGCTAGTAACTTTCCATTCTTGCTATTGACACATTTGTTCTATAATCACTATGTTTAAGACTTAAGATAACCATTACCTATATAATATAAGAGGATACCCTAATAAGTACCAAGATCCCTTCTCGTAGACCTTAACATGAGTTTCTACGGTATCCTTAAGACAATTACAGTACTAGTTTATTGTTATAAGTTGGGTAGTATACCTCACAATATAGTATCACATAGCCTTTTGAACTATTATTGAAGAGTAGCTGAATGACATTAACTGTGTGCTAGCATAAGAAGATAATATTTCATCAGACTGTAGAACTTAGAAGGCCATACCCCTATTCGGTCGACTATCGACTTAGACAAGGAGTTAGTAGGACAACTGTAGAGATTGTAGAGCCTTATCTTTTTGTGAAATTGAATTATTTTGTAACTTCTCTCATCATAATCTAGCGTACTTATATTTTTTGTACTACCTTGACTTATGCTGCTATTATAGCCTAGTTTTTGCAAGCTTATTCTTTTATCGAGCTTGCTCATGACATATGTATTATTGGGTGCACACAATGATACAATTGCCTAATCAGAATCGGTGTATTAAGGTCTAGCTAATCTTAGTGCGCTTGGTTCGCTCTTCGCATGACTACTTGACTTGGATTGAGATATATGGTAGTAGACGAATATACTTGCCCCTAGACATGTCTGATATATCGTATCGGTTACATAACTGTACTGATACGAGCATATAAATAGGAAATTACCAAAATAGGATTTTAATCCACAACTGCCCTGACAACTATCTTTTCAGAAAAAAATTATCTCTTTGAACCTCGTACTTGTATTCTTTCGCCTTCACCTTAAAATCTTTATTATTGCTCTCCTTCTTCCCTTATTTCGGAAAGACGAAACCTCGTGCTGGTATAAGTTGACACCCTAATAGTACTAGATATACCCCATAAGGCTAATCACATGACTTAGTGACTCTCTTTTATAATTGATTAAGGGCATATCATAGGTGATATGTTTGGTGTTAAAAATTTGAGGATTGAATAACATGATTAAATAATTTGAGGAATAGTTTTCCTAGATGTATAGCCTTAGGTGATAGATGGGTAAATTTTAAGTTGGGTATATTATAAAACCCTCACCCAAAATTAGACCTACTTGGCTGAGATAGTGAGACTAAGGCTAGATTGAGTCCAGTTAGAGATAGAACACGATATTTTTATTTAATTTTGCAATAATTATATCACTTAGCGCACCTTACCGTGCTTCGATAATTGAAGCACTACACTAGCCACTACCTTCCTATAAATTCCACACCCTTATCCTAGACGTGCCCATCTTCTATTCCGACCTGTGTAAAATTTATAATTAAGCTTCCTTATACTACATTTTGGTCGTGCAACATCACCCACTCCTTTAAACCTAGCCTTGTATTTTAAACAATGCAAATCTTATACCATCCTTGGCATTCTATCGTGGCTTAGTTTTAATTTCGAGGACAAAAATTTTATAAGTTGGGTAGAATGTAAAACCCCAGATCCTAAAAACCGTATTAATCTTTTTTTAATTAATTATTAATTTAAATATAGTAATTAGTGGCTAATTAGGAGAAATAGATTTTGTTTTATTTTTTTTATTTTAGGTGTTGGTGGATTTAGGGGATTTATGGAGCAAGTATAAATTTTTCCTAATTTATTTCATGTAGGAGACCCTTTGGACAGTTGCTAGCTTAATGGTATACATTAATACAAATTCTAGATTTTTCTATGGGTATATATATATATATATATATATATATATATATATATATATATATATATATATATATATATATATATATATATATAAAATTTTAAAAGAAAAAGGAAAGAAAAGAAATGGAAAAAGAAAAAAGAAAAAAGAAAAAGGGTTAGAAAAAAAAAAGGTTATTAACTCACTAATGGATCCTTAGCTAAACCCAAACCCATCCTAACCCGCCCGCTACCCATGAGCCCACCCGCTGGAAAGCAATAGCAGCCCGGCCTTTGAAACCACAGCAGCAGCCAAGTACAGGACCCCCCCATGACCCGCGAATACTGTCACGTCCCAGTCCTAAATACGTAGGACTAGGAACACGTAAGCATGCCAGCCGCATGGATATGGCAACTCCAATATATGGAAACCATAACCCATACGTACGCTGTAATATGAATATAAACTCACATATGGTATATATAATGTCACAAGTCACAGATATGCTAATCTCATCCACACAACAAGTCTTAGAAAAGAAATACTAAACTAGAATAAGGAGTCTAAAATATCTAAAAATAATAGTCGGGTGGAGACAAATCCACTACCAATGACTATATCCAAAATTAAAATGAGAGAGGAGTATAAAATCTCTAATATAAAATAATGTGAAGACAGAAGTGTAACAGCTAAAAGAATCCATCGCCAGATAATCAACGATGCTCAGAAGGTAAGACCTCCTCGGCAGAAAGGAATGCGTCAGGTCCAGGCCCGTACTCCTGCAAATACTCAAGAGCAGATACACCTGGCAGGGGACCAGGTCCTCAGAGGGACGTAACAAGATACACAAAACACATGCCAATTTGAATACAGTAAACATGCATATAATTTGAAAATAAATAAGTACGCTGTACAAGACAATCTATATGAATGCAAATGAGGACAACTTTTCGACGTATGGGCAAGGGTAGTCTATTCGATCTAAGCCTCACAACTCATGCACTCGTCCATGAACATCATCAGCCGGCATACCTCGGGGGTAGCGACCCTCGGACTCCATCAATCGACATACCTCGGGGGTAGCGACCATTGGACACGACCCACCATAGTGCGTGCTACTGACTACGGTGTTACCATAGTGGTTAAAGCCCATACGCCTAATGATTGTCCTCTATGATACTAAGTGTCAAGTGTGTGTCAACATATCTAATATATAGTAATGACTGAAAGAAAACTACACATGCAAGAATAAACATAAATGCAATAAATATAAATAAATATAAATAGCATGCAAAAGTACTGTAACAGTTTGGCAAGGTATCTTGCCTGGGGTCCTGCTGCTGGTATGAATCAGAGTCCAAGTCACAGTCCAAATAGCCTATGTATTACAAATTTATCACGTCAAAAGATAATTTATTTTAATTTATTTAATTCTGAAATAATTACTCTAAAATCCTATTTTAATCTTATTATTCTGATTTTTATGTTAATTCCAAAATTTTGTCCAAAGAAACTGAATTTTATCAACTCGAGACTCATGGCACACAAATCGAGGCGATCTGTTGACCGAAAAGTCAACCGACACAAACTCAACTTTCATGCATGATTTCCTGTAGATTTCAGTGTCAAAAATATGCTGGAATTTACGGCTCGTCCGAATTCAAATTCGTTTGGGAATTATGGCACATACAAGTTTCGTATCGTGCACCGATGGTTAAATTCTAACCTAGAAGTTCTACAGAATTAACAGTATAAAAATACTTCGAATTAAATTCTAGGAAAAACATATGTCAATGATCCCGACATTAGCTTTCCGAAACTTTAAACGGTTCATGATTCTGATTCCTGGTTCTCCCGAAATTGCAAAAACATCGAAACACGTCTATTTTTGGACATGCTGTGCTCTACGAATTTTCCAGAATTTAATACTCATAATTTCGTAAAACAAATTATATAATCAGAAATCTAACCTCAATATCTTTCTAACACAAAAAACTAGGCCTCATTTGGAGTCCGGAGCTATGCGCAATGGCTTCTGGAAGATGAAGGAACCCTAGATGACAATTCTCCAAAATTCGGCTGAAGAAAAACCCTAGAAATAAACTTAAACTAATATATATATAGAGGAGAGAGAAAGCAGTCGCGGCTCAGATCTTGACACGTGGCAGCCATCCAACGCTGCCCGCCCCGCAGTCACTGACAGGCGGGCCCGGCACTGTTTGCTGCGGGAGGCTGACAGGTGGGCCCCCTGTTTGCTGACTGGGCAGAATTAATTACTTTTTGGGTTTTCTTTTTCAGAAATTAGTTTTTAATTCAGTTTTTCATAATTAACTCGAAATAAATGCTAAAAATAATCGAAAAATTGTCAAAAAATTCTAGAAAATATATTTTATTATTTAGAACCTAAAATAAAATTTTGGGATATTTTTAATTAAGTTTGAATATAAAATAAATTCTTTAAAGTCCTCAAAAATTAGTGTTACTAGTTTTTAATTAACTAAAAATTATGGAAAAATCCCAATAATCTAAAATAGCCTAAAAATAATTCTAAATAATAAGTAAATATACTAAAAAAATTATTTTCTAATTAACTAAGATAATACTCTAAATAAATTCAACATCTATAATAAATATAATAATATAAAATATACACAAATACCTATTTTGGGGTGAGGGAGTTTACAATCTACCCAACTTAAAACAATTTCGTCCTCAAAATTAAAATAAGGCATAATTTGTTAAATCCTTCACATTCGTACATAAGGTACGTCAATCGCAATCTCTTTCAAAAATTTAAATAACAAAATCTATTCAAATCTATCGCGATCACTTCAAAATTAAGATAACCACTGTTTAAATCAAAATTCAACATGTCGTAATCTCTTCTCGATTTTTAAATAATCAACATCCAAATCTAACTCAAGTCTATATGACATCCCACATCAAAATTTATATCATAATTTCCAACTATCATAATCTCCTCTAGACTTTGAACAATAAACAATTCTAATCAAATCTTATTCCTATTCTTAACTTAAGAATTTTGTACTATTCAAATATTTAAACCCAATTTACATCCTCAATATTTCAAATAGGTGACCCAACAATCAAAATTGAACTTTTAATTTAAATCATCAAATTGTAAAATTTAAATCTAATTAACCAATTGTTCAAGTCTAAAATTCTATATTTATCCTCAAAATTTAAATCGATGATTCATCCTTCAATATTCAAAATTTAAATTATGTGCTCAAAGTATAAATATTTGGTCCGCAATATCAAGATTTTAAAATTCGTTAAATCCTCATTATCTTAATCCTTCTTTTAAAATTTTTTAAAATTAAAATGACTTGAATCTTCCAATCTAATCTTACTTGATCACAATCTAAAAGAAATTTCTCTCAAGTTGACAATGCACTGCTACCCGACTTAGAATTTATCCATCTATCACAGAAGGCTATATACTTTAAGAAAAATATTCCTTAATTTATTTACTCATGTCATTCAATCCTCAAAACTTCAACGTCGATTATATCATATATGATATGTCCTTAATTACAAAAGAATAATCCTCAAGTATGTAATCGGCCTACGGGGTATATCTAGTACTCTCTGTGTATTAAACTTATACCAAGCACGAGGTTTTGTCTTTCCGAAATAAGGGAAGACGGAGACCAATAATAAAGAGTTCAAGGGTGAGGTAATAGAATAGAAGTTTCGGGATCAAGGAGTTTAAGGAATTCAAATGGGAATTGTCAAAGCAGTTGTGGATTGAAATCATATTTTGGTAATTCTTTGTTCGCATGCTCGTATTAGTACAGTTATGTAACCGATACGATCCGTTCAGACATATCTAGGAGCAAGTATATTCGTCTACCAATCACTACATATCTCAATCCACGTAAAGTAGTATTACGAAGGGCGAATCAAGTGCACTAAGGTTAGCTAGACCTTAATACACTAATTCTGAAATGTATTAGTAGGCGTCCCCAATAATACATATCTCATGATCAAGCTCGATAAAAGAGTAAGCTTGCAAAACTAGGCTATAATAGCAGCATAAGTCAAGGTAGTGCAGCAAATATAAGTACGCTAGATGATGATGAAAGTAGGTACAAATTAATTCAAGTTCACAAAACAAAACAACTAAGCAAAAATAATAAAAGACTCTACAATCCCTACAGTTATCATACAACATCCTTGTCTATGTCGCTAGTCGACCAAATGTGGGCAAGGACCTCTAACTTCTATTGTCTGAATAACCACTGTCGTCTTATGCTAGTATACAATTAATGTTGTTCAATCATACTTCAATAATAGGTCAAAAGACTATGTGATACTAGGTTGTGAGGTATACTACCCAACTTAAAACGATAAACTAATACTGTGACAGTCTTAAGGGTACCGTAGAAGCTCCTGTTAAGGTCTTCGAGAAGGGGTCTTGGTACTTGTTAGGGTATCCTCTTATATTACATAGGTCATGGTCGTCTTAACTCTTAGTCATAGTGCAAGTGTCAATAGTAAGAATGGGACAGTTACTGGCCTCAAGGGAAACGAAATATAACTCGTATTGAGGTGTGGTACAAGTTACGCAATTTAAAACTAAGGGATAAGCACCAGGTCTCAATCTACAAGAATAACTTAACTATCAAGTTCTAACTACTAAGCACACAATTTTAAAATTCAAGATTACAACTATAATCCTAGCAAACTATGTGTCCTTAACAAAGAAATAAATTACTTGGCCTACTATCAGAAGTGTCAGGTGGCACGAGTTGAAAGATAAAGAAAAGAAGAACGTAATTTTGGTCATCGCACAATTAGCGAATGCTATGGTCACAGGGGAACAATATATAAAAATAGAGGAGCTCTAGATAGCATCATGGTTTTCCAAGGGAAAGGGGTATGCTAGTCTCTGTGTTTGAGGTATGATTAGGAAAATATTCTATGCATTGCTCTTGGCTTTCTAAAGTACTGTCTGCTTATCTCAAGACAAGAATCTAAATTTATGGTTCTCCAATACTCATCTAACGGCGTGGGTTAGGTTCAGTCCTAATATTCACTTTGGTTTTCTATTGGTTTCTCAATGCTAGGGGCAACCATAATGGTAAACTTCTAACTAACTCTAGTAGTGTCTATACTACTCTCAAGTCCTCATAACACATCAGGGGGTAATGGTAAACCAATTCTAGAGATAAAGAATTCTAGGGTTCACTAGACATCCTAAACTTAGTGGTGTGTCAGCACTCTAGTTGTACTCTTAATAGAAAGGTTACCATACTTATCATCTAACAACAGGAACTTCTATATTCTAGGAGAGACTATACTAAAGGAACTATTATAGGAGCACAGGAATCAAGCATGATGCAATTATTCAAATATAATAGATTAGAAGAAAGATGAGTCATAGTCAATTGTGGATGAGATCCTATACTCTAGTCCTAGGTGCAGGCTTGTTCGGTACAGTAACGTAACCGAGACAATATACTCTCGACCTGCATGGGCCACCACAAAAATATGTCACGTTCCAGTCCCAAATACGTAGGACTAGGAACACGTAAGCATGCCAGCCGCATGGATATGACAACTCCAATATATGGAAACCATAACCCATACGTACGCTGTAATATGAATATAAACTCACATGTGGTATATATAATGTCACAAGTCACAGATATGCTAATCTCATCCACACAACAAGTCTTAGAAAAGAAATACTAAACTAGAATAAGGAGTCTGAAATATCTAAAAATAATAGTCGGGTGGAGACAAATCCACTACCAATGACTATATCCAAAACTAAAATGAGAGAGGAGTATAAAATCTCCAATATAAAATAATATGAAGACAGAAGTGTAACAGCTAAAAGAATCCATCGCCAGATAATCAACGATGCTCAGAAGGTAAGACCTCCTCGGCAGAAAGGAATGCGTCAGGTCCAGGCCCGTACTCCTGCAAATACTCAAGAGCAGATACACCTGGCAGGGGACCAGGTCCTCAGAGGGACGTAACAAGATACACAAAACACATGCCAATTTGAATACAGTAAACATGCATATAATTTGAAAATAAATAAGTACGCTGTACAAGACAATCTATATGAATGCAAATAAGGACAACTTTTTGACGTATGGGCAAGGGTAGTCTACTCGATCTAAGCCTCACAACTCATGCACTCGTCCATGAACATCATCAGCCGGCATACCTCGGGGGTAGCGACCCTCGGACTCCATCAATTGACATACCTCGGGGGTAGCGACCATCGGACATGACCCACCATAGTGCGTGCTAGTGACTACGGTGTTACCAGAGTGGTTAAAGCCCATACGCCTAATGATTGTCCTCTATGATACTAAGTGTCAAGTGTGTGTCAATATATCTAATATATAGTAATGACTGAAAGAAAACTACACATGCAAGAATAAACATAAATGCAATAAATATAAAGAAATATAAATAGCATGCAAAAGTACTGTAACAGTTTGGCAAGGTATCTTGCCTGGGGTCCTGCTGCTGGTATGAATCAGAGTCCAAGTCACAGCCTAAATAGCCTATGTATTACAAATTTATCACGTCAAAAGATAATTTATTTTAATTTATTTAATTCTGGAATAATTACTCTAAAATTCTATTTTAATCTTATTATTCTGATTTTTATGTTAATTCCAAAATTTTGTCCAAAGAAACTAAATTTTATCAACTCGAGACTCATGGCACGCAAATCGAGGCGATCTGTTGACCGAAAAGTCAACCGACACAAACTCAACTTTCATGCATGATTTCCTGTAGATTTCAGTGTCAAAAATATGCTGGAATTTAAGGCCCGTCCGAATTCAAATTCGTTTGGAAATTATGGCACATACAAGTTTCGTATCGTGCACCGATGGTTAAATTCTAACCTGGAAGTTCTATAGAATTAACAGTATAAAAATACTTCGAATTAAATTTTGGAAAAAACATATGTCAATGATCTCGACATTAGATTTCTAAAACTTTAAACGGTTCATGATTTCGATTCCTGGTTCTCCCGGAATCACAAAAACATCGAAATACGTCTATTTTTGGATATGCTGTGCTCTACGAATTTTCCAGAATTTAATACTCATAATTTCGTAAAACAAATTATATAATCAAAAATCTAACCTCAATATCTTTCTAACACAAAAAACTAGGCCTCATTTGGAGTCCGGAGCTATGCGCAATGGCTTCTGGAAGATGAAGGAACCCTAGATGACAATTCTCCAAAATTCGGCTGAAGAAAAACCCTAGAAATAAACTTAAACTAATATATATATAGAGGAGAGAGAAAGCAGTCGTGGCTCAGATCTTGACACGTGGCAGCCATCCAACGCTGCCAACCCCGCAGTCACTGACAGGCGGGCCCGGCACTGTTTGCTGCGGGAGGCTGACATGTGGGCCCCTGTTTGCTGACTGGGCAGAATTAATTACTTTTTGGGTTTTCTTTTTCAGAAATTAGTTTTTAATTTAGTTTTTCATAATTAACTCGAAATAAATGCTAAAAATAATCGAAAAATTCCCAAAAAATTCTAGAAAATATATTTTATTATTTAGAAGCTAAAATAAAATTTTAGGATATTTTTAATTAAGTTTGAACATAAAATAAATTCTTTAAAGTCCTCAAAAATTAGTGTTACTAGTTTTTAATTAACTAAAAATTATGGAAAAATCCCAATAATCTAAAATAGCCTAAAAATAATTCTAAATAAATATTTATATAAGTAAATATACTAAAAAAATTATTTTCTAATTAACTAAGATAATACTCTAAATAAATTCAATATCTATAATAAATATAATAATATAAAATATACACAAATACCTATTTTGGGGTGAGGGAGTTACCAATACACACCCCCTCTCGACCTATTATATATCAACTTATCTCGACCAAAAATCTAATCCTAGATCATCCTTTCTCCTCCTCTTTCCACTAAACCGAGAGAGCATCTTCCCATCGCGACCAGAGCGCCGCTGCCGAGCTGGAGAACCGCGCTCAGGCCGCCCAAAACCGACCCCGACGACCGCGACCCCGCGCTCAAACCCCAACTGCATAATTCAACAGCAACTTACCTGTGTTCCATCGTCATTTTCCGTCACCTCGCTGAACCAAACTCGACCCCGTCTTCACTGGTATGGTCCTTACTTAACCCTCTTCAATACCTGTATGATAATAGACCTTGAACAATGCGTAACCCTAGGCAAAAACAGCGTCAAAGTTGGCAAAAAATGACAATTTCTTGGTATCGCAGAAAACTGCGGTGACCACCTATGTTCCCGGATTCGTATCTCCAACCACAGAGATCCAAATCCAATTTTTCTTTTTGTTATGCGGGGACCACTTGACCTAGTTTAATATTTTGTTGATTAATATTAGATTATTAACTGCTGTATATAGAATTAAATTCGTTAAAAAATCCCGAAAATACTCTTTTTTCATATTTCTAAAAGTTATGAAACGGAGTACGCCCCGCCAAACGGGACCGCCCCACCGTGTACCAAGTATACCAAACGGTGCGCACAGTATACAAGGATATGTGAGAGTTTGCGAAAACTGATTCGGACGCGTGTGCGCGTCGAAATCAGTCCGTATCCGCGGACAATCTCCGTGTCATAATTTTTGCAAAAATCGTGCGCATTTTGTGCACGCTCGTCAGATTGTGACAAAACTTGTGCCATTGGACTCGTGATAACGCGCTGGTCCTGTGACCCAATTTTTACGCAATTCTGAGATAATGACTAAGTCGCCAATTGGCGGGCCCCACGGTTGACTTTTTGACCAAAATTGTGTTCGGCTCATCGAAATCCACATTTGGACGTACCGTTAGGTTCGTATTGACATTTAGAGTTTGTTTGACCTATAATTTATCCCATTTAGAGACTGTTACCCTTGGCATATTTTTTGGTGCAAAGTGGACCACACGTGGACTCCACTTTTACCCAAAATTACCGTTTTGTCCCTGTGTCCAAATTGGACGAAAGGGAAGTGCTTTTTAGCTATTTTGCTTATTCTGGGAACGTTGGTGATATCTATTTCAGCATCCGAAGATATTTGTTCTGCGGCCATAGCTTCTGATCCTGTGTGTTGGACATCTGGACGTTATACTTTGCAGCTTTCTTGCCAGGCAAGATACCTTGCCAAATTGCTTACTGTATTTTATATGCTTAGTATATTTCTGTATATTTTTTGTATTTCTATTTATTTATTGCATGTGTAGTTCCTTTCAGTCATTACTATATATTAGATATGTTGACACACACTTGACACTTAGTATCATGAGAGGACAATCATTAGGCGTATGGGCTTTTAACCACTCTGGTAAACCGTAATATATAGCTCGCACTACGGACGTGTGTCGCGCTGGTCGGTACCCCCACGATATGTCAATTTCTGGAGTCTCGCTGGTCGCTACCTCCGTGGTATATCGATTTTTGATGTCCACCGACGAGTGTGTGAGTTGTGAGGTAGATCGAGTAGCCTACCCTTGCCCATACGTCGAAAAGTTGTCCTCATTATATTCATATAGATTGTCCTATACAGCGTACTTATATATTTTCAAACATTATGCATGTTTACTATATTCAAATTGGCTTACTTCTATGTATCTTGTTACGTCCCTCTGAGGACCTGGTCCCTTTCCAGGTGTATATGTTCTTGAGTATTTGTAGGAACACAGATTCGGATGGTTACATATATTTCGAGGATGTCTTCTCTTCGAGCCCCGTGGTCTTTAGTTGATATTCTTATATTGTGTTTATTGTGTTATACTTTTCCATTCGAGTTGGTAGTGGATTTGTTTCCATCCAACTATCATCTTTAGATACTTCTTATTGAGATCTAGTTATATAGCTGTCGTTATTTATTTATATTGATTTTCTGTGGATGAGGTTTAGATTATACCATGTGACTTGTGATAGATTTTATACCACTTATGGATTTGATATTCATATTACAGCATACGTATGGATTATAGTTTCCATATATTAGAGTTGTCATATCCATGCGGCTGGCATGCTTACGTGTCATAGTCCTATGTATTTTGGGACTGGGGCGTGACAACGATCGACGAGTAACTTATTAGAACAAAGATCTTTGAAGAATATGTTGAGCTCTGTCAATGGATCCAAGATGAACTGCGGTTAAAATTTCTGAAATATAATCGAAATTAATCTCTCCATGAATATGTGACAATCGTGACTCTTCATATCCATCAATTATTCTCCTTTAGGTTGACGTATCTTTTCAAGTCCGACACGTACCCGTCTGAAAATTTTAGGCCCTGAATCCACCTACAAAGTCTTCCTTTATACTCTTTTGTCTAGTGAGAAAATTGCCTTAGGCTGGTTTAACTTTCCATTCCCCTCCTCTATCAAATACAACGCAGGACGACTACATATTTCTTCCAAGTCTAACTTGGCCTTGAGATTGTCTTTTATCTTCTAATTTACGTCTATTATAGTATTAATTATGTTGTCAAACACATTCTTCTTGATATACATGACATCAAGATTATGTCTGATCAGATTGGTGCTCCAATATGGCAGATCCTAGAATATACTCATCTTCGTCCAGTTATGAGTGCGACCAAATCCGTCACACTTGTACTCCTAAGCAGGCTCTTCGATAGCACTTGATAAATCTTTTACCTCTTTCCATATCGTCTATCCGGGCCACCTTAGCGGTGGATTAGCCTTATCCACAATACCGACACAAAAAGCATTCTTGTTCCTCCGGTACAGATGATCCTTCGACAAAAATTGTCATGACAATCGAAGAAAGACGGTTTGCCTCAGTGTTTCAAACGGAAAGCCTTAGTGCAGTCCATGCAATACGGAGATGAGAGACGGCCATGAGTGCTCCATACCGATAACATTCTATAAGCCGAAAAGTCATTGATAGTCCATATTAGTGCTGCCCTCATCTGAAAATTCTTCTTTCTAGAAATATCATACGTGTTGGAACCTACTTCTCATAACTGATTCAACTCATCTATCAATGGCTGTAAATACACATTGATGTTCCGCTTTGGATTGTTCAAACCCGGGATAATAACGGTTAGGAATATATACGGAGTCTTCATGCATATCCAAGACGGTAGATTGTACGGAGTGACAATCATATGCCAATATAAATATTGGGAGCCCAAAAGTCCGAATGGGATAAAACTGTGGAGGAGAGCCCTAATCTGGCATTACGTGGATCCGAAACAAAATTTGGATACTCTCGATCAAAATGCTTCCATGCTTATCCATCGGATAGATGATCCAACACTCCTTCGTTATATTTTTGCCTATGTCAACTCATGTTTTTTGCAGTCTCCTTCACCATAAACAACCTCTATAACCGTGACGTCAAAGACGAGTAGTGCATCGAATCGGTAGGCTTCCTTGCACCCCGACAGACCTTTCTCTACTAGTGGC
The DNA here is from genome assembly GCA_036927795.1 of Iris macrosiphon. Lineage (NCBI taxonomy): Eukaryota > Viridiplantae > Streptophyta > Magnoliopsida > Asparagales > Iridaceae > Iris > Iris macrosiphon. The sequence continues at coordinate 97,000,184 of JAYESA010000017.1, forward strand.
TTGTAGCGATCAACACTACATAATCTGTACACGTTTTCATCCTTATCGTCTTTGTAGTACAATAAGCACCAATTACGACATGCATCAATTTTCTCATATCCTATCCAGAGCGATCTCACCATCCTCTTAGATCGGTAGAAGTCATTAGGCAACTTAGCACCCTCTGGCAAGATCTCTATAATCAACTCCATCATTCGGTTGTAGCATTCTTGCGACATGTTAAAATAGGACTTGATGCTATACAATCCTTGCATTCTCCAGTAATACCATAAATTTTGCAGTATCGATATTCGGTGCCTCCTCAGCTGCATCATGGTTATCCGAATTAAAACTAGGTCCGTCTGAGTCAAAAACCATGTTCATGTACCCGTCGTTGTAATCAGCGTGGTCGTGGACATCTATATACGACTCCACATAAGGCTCCAGCTCTGATACTAAAGACACAAGTTCTCCGTGTGAGGTCCACTGATAGTAATTCAGCGTGAAATCCCTCAAATACAAATGATATGTCACATCCACTTCGGAGTGATATTTCAAGTTGCGATATCTCACACACAGACACTTAATTTTGGTACCGTACATGTACTAAAGAAATACCTTAGCGAACTGCAGGAATTGTTTCACCCTCTGTATGAATTCATCCAGCACACCGTACATGTCATTAGGATGACGGTTGTACATCCACAAACGATGATGCAGATAGTAATTTAGATCCATTGCTTGATAATTCTGCAAAGATGAATAGACATCGTTCAAGTATATTATCCATGTATCTTGGTATATTAATACCTACTCAAGTATCTTGGGATACTAAACCAAAACTCAAATATCCTGAGATACTCAATCCTATTATACATACCCTCACTCAACACCACTTAACCTATACTAACTCACTAATACTCACTCACTAAACACACTCAAACACACACACACATCTATACAATATGTACTCACTCCAAATATATTTTACATGACCCTCTAACCGAGGAAGGGGTCGTCGGGATTAAGGGGAGCCGAGGGGAGTCATCTGGGGCAAGAGGGACGTTGTGTCCATGGTTATATGATACATATATCAATGTCATGCCACAGCCACCGGAACACGAACACTTGTGTCAATGATAGGTTTGACACAACTCTAACCCATATTGGATACGAGTTCTAGAAAAAGCCAATACCATGTCATGTCTCAGCTTTGAAGAGTCATTCCCGTGCCATTGTATACAACTTTCCTTGAGTCAAGATCTGCATCGTATTGTATGTGATGTCGATACACAACGTTGTGTCTAAGCTCAGACAACTAACTAAAAGAGAGATAGGGTTAGGGTTAGGGTCTGTGTCATATTCTGTGTCGTATCAGTATATGTGTCTGTTTCGTATCCCATGTCGTGTCTATATTTGTATCGTGTTCGTGTGTCTGTGTTATGTCATGTCATGTCTTGTATATGTCTGTCTGTGTTTTCGTGTCCGTATTAGGGTTAGCATCCACGTGTCTTAGTGTGCCCGTGCGTGTGTCTGTCTGAGTTAGGGTTAGGGTTAGGGTTAGTGTGTTTCATATCGTGTCATGTCAGAGAGATAGATAGAGAGAGAAGCTCACTGAGTGAGGAGGAGGGGAGCTGTAGGGAGAAGGACTGTGAAGGGAGAAGGGGAGCCGGAGGGAGGAGGAGCCGACGAATTCGCTGTGTGCTACTAAGTTCTATTCTACCCGACACACACACTCATATAATCACTCATACACACACAACAATTCACAAATAAACACAGATAATACACTCCTCATACTCACATGTATAAAACATACTGATATACTCTGCAGACCAAACACCATTTCCCTAATTGTTACACAGAATCCTCCTTCACTGTTGCTCTTGTGTTCCATTTACAGGTGATGTTGTTGCCCAACCTCCACTGCATTGAGCTCCCCTTCTCCACACTCTTAGTTTCTTGAGAACACCTTCTCCTCTCCTCAGTAACTAACCATTGCACATCTAAACCACATCACTACTGTCCAAACCAGTGCACAAGAATGCACAAAATACTTGTGTCCAGGGTTTGCACAAAATGCAGTCCACTCTAGTCCCATACCATACACATACATGTCAAAATACACCATACATCAGTCACCCCTTTACTCACTGAACAGTATTAAAATGCAGTGCACCAAAATACTGATTATAGGCCCCTATTTGTAACATGTTGTTGTACTTGCTCAGCAATTTAAGTTGCAAGAGCAACTGGCCACACTCTTTACCAACTCACCTCACACCCACGCAAAATTATATATACCAACACTCAAATATATATATATATATATACACACACACACACAAAGATATCAATAGCAATATATATAAACAAACACAACCGGCATTGCAACAAGAAATATTTCAGGGTCAATTTTAAAAACAATGGAATAGAAATATAAAAATTGACAGACCACTCATTTTTTTGTAACCACATATAGGATCACTCCAGTACGGCACGAAGCCCGTGCCGTAAGGTGTTGGGTGAAGTCCCGCCAATCTTAGTATAGCGAGCTCCGAGCGAGCGGCTAAAAATGGAAGGGGGTCCTGGGGGGGAAACCATCCCCTCCAGGCAAGCCAGCAACATGAGCGACTTTAGGAACACCCATGGTGCACTAATATGAAACTCATGATACACCCCCAACTATGTACCAACACTCCCAATATCCAACACACACCATATCTACATATCAATGCATCATCACATTATGAAAGTAATTAGTAAAAATGCAAATTAAGGAGAATTACACTAATAGACCCCAAATCCCCAATTTTGAGGCACAAAACAATATTTTATAAGAAGAAATCATAGATCTAGATAAATGAGGGCTTCTAGCACATAGATCTAGCCAAAGAAAGAAAATTCCACCTATGGGAGGGTTTCTATAGGTCCAATGGGTATTATTAACAACAAATAGAGTAAAAAATTGACAGTTACCTAGGTTCAGAGTGACCTCCTTTAAGAACTCTAAATTTGGACAAGAGAAAGACGAAGTGGACATGATCCTCAACACTTGGACTCCTCTTTAAGCTTTCTCTAGCAAGGTCAAGCTCCTTAGTCTTCTTGGAATAAAAATGAGAGGGATGAGATTTGGAGTAAAAAAATTAGGGTTTGCTCTCAAATTTGGGGATGAACTAAATTGAAATAAATGGAGGCTATTCATGAATAAAGAGGCTTATATAGACTCCCTCTTAGGGTTAGGGTTATGTTGAGAAATATTTGAATTGACATAAGTGTCCCTCTCATTCCTTCATGAATAGGATCTAACTAAACTATATGAGAAATATTCTATTTTGAGTCTAAATAGGTTTAATAGAATTAATCTAGTCATGACTAACTAATAACTCAAGTCAAATAGTCTAAACTCAACACTAACTCATTTTCCTAAACTAATGAGTCAACCATGACTAACTAATTAATTGTATCAATAGGTTAAGTCAAGTTTATTTAGGTCCACTAATGTCGTGTCTAATTAGAATAGATTAATCAACTAACCAAATATAATATTAGTCAAAATATATATAACATGCACATTATAAATAAATAAAATATACACAATATTTATAATAATATAAAATGATAAAAATATTCCTATTCTGGAAATATGGTAGTGACACATTACATGTGTTCCATATTATTAGGCATGAAGGAGTAGAGGAGAAGGGACAAAGCCCACTCACCAAGTCTGAATCCGCTAAGCACCCTACCTTGCTGATATAGCCGATCCCTTGAACCGTGGTTCAATGTAAAGAACGATCTACTCAATTGGTATGATCGTGCGAGTAGGCCATGCTCTCCAAATCATCCAACCGATCAGACTAAGGAAGACTATAATATTGCTCCAATCCTGCTATCCCAGTACTGTTCTGAATGAACACTCGATTTCATTGAACTCCGTATGCGATCTGCACATGAAACCAACTCAAATCAATACTTACTCCCAAATCTAACAAATTGAAATATAACCAACCATTACCTCGTTTAATCTGACTCAACATAATGCACCGTGTGGTTGCGGGACATTACACAAACCACCAAATCTTGTTAGGGTGGGGGTTGTTAACCCAGTGTAGCTCCTACTTGTGAGCGGGGAAGAGCAACGATATGTACTGCAAGTCCATGTGAATATGGGTGAGCATTGGTTTATTCGGTTTCAACCGAACTGAATTAGTCAAAATCGAATAAACCAAAATTCTAAAAATCCAAATCCAAAATCGAAACCGAAATTAGCCAAAATCGAAACCGAACCGAACCAAATAATCTATTCGATTATTTGGTTTGTTCGGTTGAACAATTGCTATTATTTAATTGATCGGACCTACTATTAAAATTGTTGTTAAATTATATTAAAAATTATAATTATACACACACTTGTTGTATTTTGTATACCCCCTTAAATTTTTAGGCATATTTGGCATGATAAGAATTTGGTTTAGCTTTAGGTTGTCTAAGGATTAGAAATTAGGGTTATGTAGACTGTTTCTTTAATTTAAACCCTTGGTGCACCTTACCATTGCTACAATAATTGGAGCACAACAATAGCCTTTACTTTCCAACAAATCTTTCCACACTTGAACTGATAAGCCAACCTAGGCACTGGATATTTCTGTCACTCACAAACATACTTCCTTGTGCTTTATTTTAATTGCACAACTTTCCAGTCACAAAAATTAATTCTTTAATTCTATGCCTTGTACCTATGTCGTTGCCATCGATTTGGGGACACAAACTCAACCCGTTTTGCCTAAACAATTAAAGGGTCCAAGACTAACACCAAGCCTACATTGTCCATGATATTTGTATCACTCCCAATTGAGACCCCATGTAATCTCATTTAATTTAAGAGCGCATACGGCACATTATTTAATTAAATTGGGGAAACCGACTTAACCTAACCCTAACTTAACCCAACACCCATTCATGAGGCTCATACAAAACACCCAACACCCTACCATCCTACAAAACATCAAACACCAACTTCCCATATCAAATTCTCACTCTCTTTTTTCATGTGTAAACACCCAAATGTTAAGGGACTCAAATGCAAAGAGGTTGCTAGGTGTCACACTCCTATTGGTGCAAAGCAAATAAAGAAATCCTTCTTCCTCATGACCGATCACCTCACACTCTCTCTCCCCTTGCATTGTACTGTTTTCTCATGTGAAATCCTAGCCCTCAAATTTCCCCTATCACAACCACACATTCCCTCTATATTAACACACACACATACCCCTCCCAATGTGGCCGGCTCTAATCCTAAGATAAATCTAAAATTTCACACCATACTCTCTCTCCTTCCCTCCCCATCATCTCAGTTGAATCCCCCTCTCTCTTCTCTTCTCTTCTTCTTCTTCTTCTTCTTCTTAATTATTATTCTTCTTCTCCTCCTCTCCATTCTCTAACCGCAGCTACCTACATCACCACCGTCTCCACCACGAGCCGCCATCTCCACCATGACACCTCTACCAGAGCACCACCACTATCACCGTCATCGAGCACCACCAACACCACCGCTGCCACCTACACTATCTCCTTCGACAACACCACCCACCTCAGCCGCTAATACCACAAACACCACTCCCCTCACCACAGCAGCCACTTACACCACCACCTCCACCACAAGCAGCTACCTTTTCTACCTCCACCATGACTACACCACCACCTTCACCACCGTAGCTACCAGCACCACCGCCAACAGCTACCAACACCACCACCAACAGCTACTAGCATCACCACGACTACACTACCACCTCCACAATAGCAACCAGCACAACCACCAACAGCTACTGACACTACCACCTTCACCACGAACACCTCCACCACGAGCACAGCTACCACCACAGCCAACACCACCCCCCACCGAGCATCATCGTCGAGCACCACCACCATCACAACCTCCGAGCAACACTACCACTACCACTACCACTACCATCACCATCACTATCACCTCCACCCCATTCTCATCACCACCACCCTCACCATCGCCGAGCACCACCACCACCACCACCACGGTCGACGCGAGCACCACCACCACCACGGTCAATACCGCCACTGACCAAAGCCGCAGCACCGCCGCTGCCACCACCCACAGCCACCTTGGTAACTTCTCCTCCTTCGTCCTTGTTTTGTAGTTATTCCTATGTGTTAAAAGAAACCCTAGTTAGGATTTAGGGTTCCCTGAGTAATACCCATATTTAGTTTAATGGCATTTGTGTGGGGTTATATATATATGTGAAATGCATAAAATATGGGGATGTTGTTCCAATGAATTTTGGTGCGATAGCTTTGATGTTATGGTTGAGAATATTATATGTAAACATTATGCATATTTAGGTGTGACAACTAAATTAGATTTATGTATTTATGTCTATGATTACAGGGATGGTATGGTCGAGGATGAACAATATATATAGATGATGAAATCATACTTGATGAATATTAGTGGTTGAGGATATTATTTGAGGACGTTATGCTATTGGGTAAAATCGTATTTAATGTAATATTTTTCTAGTCAACTTGGGTCAACCCTCTAGTTAGTACCTTAGACGTAAGTTATATAACTAAGACAAAACCTATGCTAGTTCATGATGTCATCTATTATTTTAGATAGTTTCGAACTAGATTATTAATTATTTTATATATCATCTCTAGGTACTTTGGGATCCTCGAACTTGGACGTTGTACCGGAGCCCCCCTTCAGCATCCTGATCTAGGAAAGTGTACCTTGCCACTCTGTAACTCAGTTCTAAATTTACTATTTATTTCATCTATACATTGTGTGCGCTTAGGATCAAAATCGTTACTTAGCGTCCGGGTCATATCTGGTTGCAGACATTCGTCGGTAACGTCTAGTATCGATTGTTAGAGGTTTCTCAATACCTTGATGTACCTACTTGGTTACATCGGAACTCTAGGACACAATCAAACACTGTTATCGTGCCAGACTTCCTATATCTTGATAGTGTTAGCATGACCGAAACCAGTGATGACTTTAGGATCATGATTGGTACTAGATACTTCAGTATGACGAGACTGTTAGATAGAGGTTCAGGCTCAGTGAGCAGCGGATGCGTCTTGTCACTAACATATTTTTTGAGAAAGGATATTTTGGTCATTTATAATTAATTAAATATTGTGCATGTTGAATATTTATTTATTATATTATTTATTTATTGTTAGATGTTAGATTTTATTTTGGACTTGTGTTAGCAGACCTAACTAGTTTAGATTAGATCCATGGACCAACATTTAATTCTAGTTGGAATTAAGCCCAATAAGAAGCTCAATCATTAGGAGGATGATTAATTAAGTTAAACCAATTAGAGTAGAACCTTCCCTCCTTAATTATTATCTTTATGACATGCCCCAAGGGGTATTTTAGAATTTTTATAGTAGCTTGGGGAAGGTGGAAGGGGCCGGCCATAGTATAGGATGGAGAAAAAAATTCTCTCTCTTTATTTTTTATTTCAAATATAGATCTAGAATTTTCTCTTCCAAATTTCTTCATTTCTACATCAAATTCTACCCAAAATTTTTTCCAATTCCTTTCTAAATCATTATTGGAGGCCATTAGAACAAGGAGAAAGCAATTATCTACAAGAATGAAGCAAGGATCTACAAGGAGGAGCAAGGATCTACAAGTTGAAGGATCTTTTCACTCAATTTGGAGGTTCATTGGAAATCCATCTCCCAATAGATATAATTTAATTTTTTTTCCTTTAATTAGACTCTAAATCTGTATTTTAATTATTAGAAACCATCCCATATGCTAAGGCTACCCAGAGGAATTGGAATTAGGCTCATAGGAGGCCTAAGGAGAAAGTTATGTGGTATTTTGTGTCAATTTTGGAGGAATTCTGAGATTGACACATCTTGTGTTTGTCAATAGGTCAATTAGACCAAATTGACATATGTTTGATTGTGTGTGGTTAGTGTTATGTCCACAACTGGATACGTGTAGGTCGTATTCCGATAATTTGGAGATACGGGTTAATTTGGGAGTTTTCCTCCGACACGGGGGTTTGAGCATGTCATATTTTGATACGGATACGTAGATGAGTAGTTAGCTCTTTGTATTATTCATAATTATAATTTTAGACTTGCTCGTTTCCGTTGGGATACATTTGGTTGTGTGGTGGAACCGTGTCGCAAGCGTATCATAGATCTAGTGTGATGCGGGTGTGGTACACTTCACGTGTTTGTTTTATTTCATTTTTAATTCAATTACCTTGATTATAGATATTATAACATTGTAATTATAATTATTATGTGACATATATGTATATATATATATTAACATGAATGATCAATAATCTTGTTGATGTGTTGGTGATCATGGGAGAGTAGGATTCATGTGCATCTCTAGCATGGTTATATTTATATATATGTATTATGGTATTATAGTTATATATATATATATATAGTGTTATATATATATATATATATATATATATATATATATATATATATATGTGTGTGTGTGTGTGTGTGTGTGTGTGTGTGTGTGTGTGAGCTAAAAGGGAGAAGAGACCATGCAAAACAATAAAGAAAATAATAAAAAATAGGAAAAAAAGCAATGGAAAGCAGGAAGGAAAAGCAGAGAAAAGTTGAGAAGAAGTAGCAGAAAGCAGAAGCAGCAACAGAAACAGCAGCAGAAGCAGAAGCAGAAAGCAGAAGCAGCAGCAGCAACAGCAACAGAAACAGCAGCAGAAGCAGAAAGCAGAAGCAGCAGCAGCAATAAGCAGCAGCAGAAGGAAAAAATAGAAGCAGCAACAGAAGCAGAAGCAGCAGCAGAAAGCAAAAGCAACGGCAATAATAGGCAGCAGGAGCAGTAGCGACAGCAGTCTAAATAAGCGATAGCTTATTTGATAAGATGGTAAGCTAGTAAGTTGGTATATATATATATATATATATATATATATATATATATATATATATATATATATATATATATATATATAACCACTAGTTAATATTAGTTAGTATTATTTTTAGATTACCTTGAGATACCACTAAGGTAATGAAAGTGAGATATCTTGGGTACAGGTATTGAATATCCGAAGGGGTATGTTAGTATATAGTTTAGTATAGTTTAAATACATATTAATGTATAGTGAGGTGTATGGGTAGTAGTTATAAGTTAGATATTGAATTACCATGAGATACCAATGTAATGTCAAGGTATTGGATTTTACTCAAGGTATTGAGTTTGCACATCAAGATTGGAGTGTAGGTGGTGTGATCCGCTTTTGGTTCAAAGCCACGGTATCCACTTAGCATTAGTTTAGTTAGGAGTATTATATATTGTTTTTTGTATACATATTATAATATTTTTATATCTAATAAATTATGTATCTTATGATACGGTATCTTGTTGGTTTTCTAGTATCCTATTATAGCTAGTATGGTCTAGTTACAAAGTGTATAGACCCAATATCCTAGAGATGGACTCATGCAACCTAGAAATAGCTAGTTTGACCACTTTGACCTAGATTTGACCAAGTTTGACTATTTTGATTTGGAAATGGCTTTATGACATAGAATTTGACTAGTTTAACTTTTTTATTTCAAAATCTTGTATTGATGTAATATTCCATATTTAGGTCTTCGAGACACCGTACCGGACATCTTTGATATTGTTCATCGAATTTCAGGCAAGTACATTCTCTGATAGTTTCTCATTTATGATATCCTATGTCTCTTTTATTTATTGTAGATATCCTTAATTTCTTGACACGATGGTTACACAGATTGGTATATCCGGATCTCGTCATAAGATGTTAATCCTTGGTATTTATGGTGTATCTTGTTCAAGCCTTATTTCTTATTCTTCTTGTACATGTACAGATATTGATTCTTGGGGAGACTTGCTACCTACCCAGAGAATCCCATAGCATAACGTATCATGGTTGGATCCACTATACCAGTGTCACGTCCCAGTCCCAAAATATACGGAACTAGGCCTCGTGGCAATAGCCAGCTGACACATCTCCAAGGATATCCTAATTTAATGGATCCTTACGAAGAGTGCTACGCTGTCCTAAAATACTAACATGTCCAATATCAGTCAATCAACGGATAAACTATCTCATCTACAATAAAAATAGCAAGAAGTACTAAATAAACTACTGGAAGATAAACACCAGTCTCAAGATATCATAGTACAACAGATAATGTCTGGTGGAAACAAACCCACTACTATGACGAAGTAGAGTACTGAAATGATAGATAAAAGATAATGACTATGGCATCGGCTGACTGGATAATGATGCACTAATCCTAGGCAGAAGGCCTACCAAGTGCTCACGGAAACTCTGACGGCTGCACCTCTAACTCCTCAGCTGTAGCGAACCTCGTCTCCTATCCTGGTCCGTATACTGTGGGGTAGTAAGCCTCGTCCAAATCTGAAAAGGTACCAGGTCCTCAGAGGGATGTAACAAGATACATAGAAATATGCCATATATAAATACTGAATAAAGTAAATACAATAAAGGGTGTGCTAATACTCTAAGTGAATGCAATACGAGGACAACTTTGGTACGTATGAGTAGGTGTTGGCATAACGTCCATACCGCTCCGAAGAACGGAGAATCTGCAATGATATATATACGTCCATACCGCTCCGAAGAACAGGGAATCTGCAATGATATATATACGTCCATACCGCTCCGAAGAACGGGGAATCTGCCAGTATATATACGTCCATACCACTCCGAAGAATGAGGAATCTGAATAAAGGGAGTCATTAGATCCGTGGCTCCTCCGGATACTACGGATTCCAATGGGTGTGTCCCATACGCCTACTAGTGGTCCTCCCCTCCCAATGTAAATACGCAAATCGAATACTCGATGTGTATACCACGTAGCTACATGCCAGTCTCTACTATCATATAATATAACTTGAATTACGCACTAACCATGATGCATGTCACACGCACCGATAGCTAGTCGAATACGCGGCCCCGTATCCCAATATGAATGTCACTGTGAAACGTGTAAGAGTGTCAGGTCTCGGAAGATATCAGAGTATCCTCCAATAGGGTGAGTCTGCTAGTGACTAGGTCAAGTATACTAAATCATTGACATATCCGTCGATAGTACCCGAATCAATATCAGACGCACACAGTCATATGAAAGAGAACACAATTTATCATACAACATATGCAGCATTAATTTAAACAGTAAATATGGCAAGGTATCTTGCCTGAGTCCTCGAGCTGCGAATGCCAAAAGCCGGATCCTGTAGTGTCTCATGGCTGATCCAATAATCCTAAACACAATATAATATAGCAATCCAGCATCAGATACTAAACAATACATACATGACTACGACGTTGCTTTTAGGTATTGACGCAAGTTTACGGTGGATAGACTACAGGATCGTGTGTGCACGTAGCTAAGATGCAAGCATGCCCTGTCCTCTGTCACTGTGTACCTCACGTCAATAACTCACTCATTTATGGTTTCACGAAACTATACTACGTCTTGTTAATTTACACTTCATTATTCTCCATGCATTTGTACTAAGTCTATGACTACGCTTTCAGGTGGAACACAAGTTCTCTGCACAGGTCATTTGGTCGAGATAATTATTAGCCATAGACTCCATTAAATCTATTTAAACATTTATACTAATACCCATGGTTTACTGTGACTTAATCGTGTCGTCATCCGACACGACAATGCAGTTATTACGATTTATAATTCATACAATGAAGGAGGGGGTGTTTGCCAATCGTAGTCGAGGGGTGTTTGTCCAGTCGACGTCAGCCTTCGGCGCGGCGGCTCCGGCGTCATGCGGCAACTCCGGCAGCAGCAATAACAGAACGACAGGGGTCGCAGCAGCGGCTATGGCCGTTAGGTCGGCGGGGAAGCAGCGCCTGGATGGAGGTCCAGCCGTGGGGGGGTCGGGGTTGGTCTGCCGCGGTTGGGCGGTCGGGATCGGACGTGATTTGAATGCACAGGCGGTCGGGTTTTGAATGCACAAGCGGTCGGGATTTGAATGTGGGGCGGTTGGGGTTGAATACAGGCGGTCGTGGGCGGTCGGGAAGGATGTGCAGGCGATCGGGGTTGAAGTGCAGACGACTGGCGGTGGGGGTGGGGGTGTTGGTGTAGTCGGAGGCGGTGGTGGCCGGTCGGGAAGGATGTGGGGCGGTCGGGATTGATCGGCTAGGGTTTGGGGAATATGAATAAATAGTAATTACTTAAGGTTTTGAGGTTGAATATGTATATTTATATATAGAAAGTTTGTGGGCTGGCCTTGAGGCTTGGGCCGGCCAGGACTCATAGAAGTGGGGGCTGGTCAACATGAAAAGGAGCACGTGGGCTGGGTTACGTCCTGCTTGAGGTAGAATTGGCCTATAATTTAAATTAATTTAACAATTGAACATGGTAATTCCTAATGTGTCAAAAACATATAGAACTAGATTTGGGGTGGTACACAAGAGTCGTGGTATAGCAGGCTTGGTGTAGACTGATATCCTAATTTGGGTACTTGGGATTTCGGTTATGGTTGTTCCTCAATTTAAATAAATCCTACATTTGACGAGGGAGTTTACAATATACCCTCCTTAGAGCATTTCGTCCTCGAAATTAAAACGTACGTATGGTAAGATCTAAAGACTGAATGTAAAATGCTACCACATACCTAAGCCTTCGAAGAGGTGGGGGTAACGCTGGCGAATATCCTCATCGCGTTCCCAGGTCGACTCACCTGGTGCATGATGCCTCCATGCAACACGAACTAGGAGAATGGTCTGCCTTCGCAATACCTTCTCACTTCTGTCCAGAATCTCCACAGGCTCCTTTTCGTATGATAGGCTCGGGCCGACTGTGATTTCGGAATGGTCAAGCACATAACTCGGATCCGGTTTGTACCTCCTCAACTGAGATACATGGAAGACGTCATGGACTCCTTCCAAAGTCTGCGGTAAGGCTAATATGTAAGCAACCTCTCTGACGCGTTCTAACACATCGAATGGTCCGATGTACCTCAGACTCAGCTTTCCTCGGCCTCTGAATCTGATAGTCCCTAGAGTAGGCGAGATCTTTAGAAATACGTGATCTTCAACCTGAAACTCTAAGGGTCATCGATGCGCGTTCACCCAATGCTTCTGCCTGTCCTGTGCTGCTCGTAGGTGTCCTTGGATCTTCTTTACCTTCTCCACTGTACGAACAACCAACTCTGGTCCGAGAATCTGGCACTCGCCTATATCACTCCAGCATACTGGGGAACAACACTTCCTTCCATACAACGCTTCATAGGGAGCCATTTGGATGCTCGCTTGATAGATGTTGTTGTAGAAAAACTCGATCAAATGTAAATGGTCCTCCCATGATCCTCCGAAGTCAAGCATGCACGCTCTTAACATGTCTTCCAACGTCTGAATAGTGCGCTCCGACTGGCCATCTATCTGTGGGTGATACGCTGTGCTAAACTTCAGACGGGTACCGAGACTCTCTTGCTTACTCCGCCAAAAGTAAGATGTGAATCTCGTATCCCTGTCAGATACGATACTCACTGGCACTCCGTACAGGCGCACAATCTTCCTCATATATATGTCTGCTAAGACCTTTGTAGATTGCCCAACTCTGAAAGGTAAAAAGCGTGCGGACTTGGTGAGTCTATCCACGATTACCCATACTGCATTGCGACCACTAGGACTCCTCGGAAAGCCCGTAACAAAGTCCATGGTGATGTGCTCCCATTTCCACTCTGCTATAGGGAGTGGTTGAAGCAATCCTGCAGATCTCTGATGCTCAGCCTTGACTTGCTGACACACCAGGCACTTGGCCACAAAGCGTGCTCTCTCTCTCTCTTTATTCTGTGCCACCAGTAGTACTGTCTCAAGTCCCTGTACATCTTCGTGCCTCCTGGATGAATACAGTAGGTCAAACTGTGTGCCTCTGTCATCAACTATTGCCGAAGTTCTCTATTTGGTACATAGAGACGGTCTCCACATCTCAAGGTTTCGTCTACATGTATCTACAGTCCTGTTTGTAATCCAGCCTCTGTCCTCTGTTTAAGCCTCTGAAATCTGGCATCTGGCGGCAAAGCAGCCTTAATTCTCTCCACCAATGTTGATTGCAACTGAAAAATTGATAACTGTCCATCTATTCCAGGCATGACAATCTCTATACCCATCTGCTCTAGATCCCTCAACAGATGTTGTTGGGTAGTCAGAAAGAATGCCATAGGTCTTCTGCTCAACGCGTCAGCTATGACATTGGCCTTTCCCGGATGGTACTGTGGCTCGATCTCGAAGTTTGTCATCACCTCGAGCCAACGTCTCTGTCTCTGGTTCAGATCCTTCTAGGTGTAGACATACTTTAGGCTCTTATGATCAGTAAATATCTCTACTCTTTCTTCATATAAATAGTGCCTCCAAAGCTTCAAAGCAAAAATTACCGCGGCAAGCTCCAAGTCGTGGGTGGGATAGTTCTTCTCATGTGTCCTCAGCTATCTGGAAGCATAAGCTACAACCTTTCCATGCTGCATCAAGACGCATCATAACCCTTTCTCGGATGCATCGCTGTAGATCATGAATCCTCCGGGTCCAGAAGGTATGGTCAAGATGGGTGTTGTAGTCAAGCGCTTCTTCAGCTCATCGAATGCCTTTTGACATTCCTCTGTCCAAGTAAACTCCTGCTCCTTACGAGTCAAGCGGGTCATCGGCTCTGCAATCTTCGCAAAGTTCTCTACGAACCTCCGGTAATATCCGGTAAGTCCTAGGAAACTCCTCACTTCTGAGATATTGGTAGGGGTTGGCCATGTCTCTACTGATAAAATCTTTGCCGGATCCATTGAAATGCCATCTCCTGAGATAACGTGTCCAAGGAAAGCGACACGGTCCAGAAGATACTCATACTTGCTCAGCTTGGCATAAAGCCTCTCTCTCCTCAGGATTTCTAACACTAGTCTCAAGTGTTCTTCGTGCTCCTCGTGGCTCTTCGAATACACCATGATGTCATCGATGAAGACTACCACGAACTGGTCTAAGTATTGGTGGAATACTCTGTTCCTCAAGTTCATAAATACAGCAGGCACATTCGTCAATCCAAAAGGCATCACTAAGAACTCGTAGTAACCATAACGAGTCTGGAATGCTATCATTTGAATGTCTTCTCTTCGCACCTTCACCTGATGATAACCCGATCTCAAGTCGATCTTGGTGAACACCACTGCTCCTGTCAACTGGTCGAATAAATCGTCAATCTGTGGCAGAGGCTACTTGTTCTTGATAGTCAAAGCATTAAGGGCTTTGTAATCAATAGACATGCATACTGTTCTATCCTTCTTAGGTACAAACAACACTGGTGCTCCCCAGGGTGATGTACTAGGACGGATAAATCTCTTGCTCTGTAACTCCTCCATTGCAGCTTCAGCTCATCTAACTCCTTCTTCGCCAATCGGTATACATTAGAAGATACCGGTGCTGCTCCGGGTACTAGCTCAATGGTGAACTCCACGTCTCTATCTGGCGGTAAGCTTGACAATTCTTCGGGGAATACATCCTCGAATTCTGCAACTATTGGCGGGGGTGCAATCTCTATAGCCATGCAAGTTCCAGCTATCAACCCTACTCCTTGTTCGACGGTTCCTCGCATGTACTCGAACTCCGGTTGATCTGGCGGTCTAAATGTGATACTACCCTTCCGGCAGTTCAGTACCGCATTATACTGGCTTAACCAGTCAATGCCTAACACAACATTAAAGTACGGTATGGGCAATACCAAGAATCGCGCTTTCATCTCTCTACCATATACGACTACCGAACACGTTCTAATAGTGCTGGTAACCGGCACGATACCTCCTCCGGTAAGAATCTTCCAACTCTTAGGTAAGGGAAAAGTAGTTATTCTATGCATTGCTACGAATCTACTAGATATAAATGATAATGTAGCTCTAGAATCAAACAATGCAGTTACAGGTAATAATGCAACCAAAATGGTACCTGTGATAGCTTTCCCTTCTGTTTCCTCCTCTGTAGTTGCTAATGCAAAGGCTTGTCCCTGTCTCTGTCCTCTGGTCTGCTGTCGAGCTCGCTCAAACTATGCCTATTGTGGGGCCAAGGGTGGTACCCTCTGAAATCCTCCGGGGGCTGGTGGACGCTGTCCTCCTGGTGGGGTAGTATCCTCGGAACCGGTGCTGCTGGCCTCTATCCTGTCTACGGTGATATGTCTATGCGTTGTGGGCAGTCTCGGGCATAGTGCTGACTCGCTCCACAAATCATGCATATTCCTAATCTCTTCCGACAGTCCTTCTGGTAATGTCCTCTCTTATCGCAGTAGTTGTAAGACGGAAGCTCATTCTGCTGGTATGGTGCTATCCTCTGCTGTGTCTGCACTCCGGGACGACGGATTGGTCCTCCCGCTCCGGGCTGGGCTCTGACTGGCGTGGTTGTGTTGGGACATCTAGATCCTCTGGCAATGGCCTCCTGGATCCTCGCCTCTGCAAGAACCTCCTCGTACGAAATCCTCGCCTGTGTAGTGGTGTACCTCTGTAGTTCAAAATTAAGGCCGTGATGGAATCTCTGAGCTTTCTCTAGATCATTGGGTATCAGTGTAAAACCCTTATTTTTAAAAATTTGTATTTATTATTTTTTTATTAATTAATAATTTAATTATGGTAATTATATGCTAAATAGGAGAAATAAATTTTTAATAATTTTTATGTTGGGTGTTCGGGCACTTAGAGGACTTATGGGACCATCAGGAATTTTTAGGAATTTATTCCATGTAGGCGACCCCTTGAGCAGTTGCTAGCCTAATGGTGTGCATTACCCTAAACTATAAATTTTCTTATGAGTATATATATATATATAATATATATGTATACACAAATATATATATGTATATATATATTTATAAAGGAAAAGAAAAGAAAGCAAAAGTATTAATAAGAATTAATTAAATAATATAATAATAACAAAATAACTACTACTAATACTTAGTTTACTACTACACAGCACAAAACAAAGCAACTTTAGCATTGCTATTATTCCCTTAACCCTTCAGCCAATACCAGACCCTTCCGCCCATTTGCTACAGCCCGCCCTATTTACTCCACAGACCCTTTAGCTTCAGCGGACCCGCTCTTTCCCCCTCTATCTTCCTAATATATATATATATATATATATATATATATATATATATATAATATCTCTTCACAAACCCTAACCTAAATTTCCAGACCTCCTCTTCCCATCTAGAGCCATCACCGCAGCCAGAGAAGCCCCACCAAGCCATCCAACCATCCCGACGACGTCGACCTCGCATCCTGCAGAATCCCACTCGAAGCACCTTCGCTTCGGAGTAATTTTCCGTCGACTCGCTCAACCAAACGCTGTTCCGTTTTCATAGGTATGATCATCCCTTAACCCTCTCCAATATTTGTTTTATAGCCAACCTCGGAAAACGTGTGCCCCTAGGTGAAAAATAGCGTCCAAAGTGGACGGGCAGACCCAATTCTGGAATCGCAGAATTCCAGAATGACCACCCATATTGCCGAGTTCGTATCTTCCACCACAGAGATCCGAATTCAGTGATTCTTTTTTATACTTGTAGAATACTTGACCTAGTTTATTTTCTGTTAAATAACCCTATACTATTAGTTGCTGTGGACATAGTTAAATTCGTCACAAAACTGCGCGCACCCACTTTCTCCAGTTTTCCAAAAGTTGGAAAACGGAGCGCGCTCCGCCAAACGGGACCGCCCCGCCATGTGCCAAGTGTACCGAATGGTGCACGCAGCATAACCGGACACGTGAAAATTCGTAGGGACTGAATCGGACGCGTGTGCGCGCCGGAATCAGGCCGTATCCGCGGACACATTTCGTGTCGCAACTTTTGTGGAACTTGTGCGTATTTTGTGCACGCTTGTCAGATTACGATGAAAGTTGTGCCACTGGACTCGTGGTAACGCGCTGGTCCTGTGACCCAATTTTCACGCATTTCTGAGACGGTTGACCAGATCGCCAATTGGCGGGCCCCACAGTTGACTTTTTGGACAAAATTGAGTTCGGCCCATCGAAATCCACATTTGGACATACCGTTGGGTTCGTATTGACATTTAGAGTTGTTTGACCTATAGTTGTTCCATTTAGAGACTGTTACCCTTGGCACGCTTTTCGGTGCAAAGTGGGCCACATGTGGACCCTACTTTTATCTGAAATTACCGTTTTGCCCCTGTGTCCAAATTGGACGAAAGGAAAGTGCTTTTTAGTTTTTTTGCTTATTCTGGGAATGTTGGTGATATTTATTTCAGCATCCGGAGACGTTCATTCTGAGGCCGTAGCTTCTGACTCTTGGTGTTGACATTGGGACACTACATTTTGCAGCTTTCTTGCCAGGCAAGATATCTTGCCAAATTATTGCAGTACCTTTACATGCTATTTATATTTTTTTATATTTATTACATTTCTGTTTAGTCTTGCATGTGTAGTTTTCTTTCAGTCATTACTATATATTAGATATGTTGACACACACTTGACACTTAGTATCATAGAGGACAATCATTAGGCGTATGGGCTTTAACCACTCTGGTAACACCGTAGTCACTAGCACGCACTATGGTGGGTCGTGTCCGATGGTCGCTACCCCCGAGGTATGTCGATTGATGGAGTCCGAGGGTCGCTACCCCTGAGGTATGCCGGCTGATGATGTTCATGGACGAGTGCATGAGTTGTGAGGCTTAGATCGAGTAGACTACCCTTGCCCATACGTCAAAAAGTTGTTCTCATTTGCATTCATATAGATTGTCTTGTACAGCGTACTTATTTATTTTCAAATTATATGCATGTTTACTATATTCAAATTGGCATGCGTTTTGTGTATCTTGTTACGTACCTCTGAGGACCTGGTCCCCTGCCAGGTGTATCTGCTCTTGAGTATTTGCAGGAATACGGGCCTAGACCTGACGCATTATTTTCTGTCGAGGAGGTCTTGCCTTCTGAGCATCGTTGATTATCTGGCGATGGATTCTTTTAGCTGATACACTTCTGTCTTCACATTATTTTATATTGGAGATTTTACACTCCTCTCTCATTTTAGTTTTGGGATGTAGTCATTGGTAGTGGATTTGTCTCCACCCGACTATTATTTTAGATATTTCAGACTCCTTATCCTAGTTTAGTATTTCTTTTCTATGACTTGTTGTGTGGATGAGATTAGCATATCTGTGACTTGTGACATTATATATACCACATGTGAGTTTATATTCATATTACAGCGTACGTATGGGTTATGGTTTCCATATATTGGAGTTGCCATATCCATGCGGCTGGCATGCTTACGTGTTCCTAGTCCTACGTATTTGGGACTGGGGCGTGACATGTTTTTGTGGTGGCCCATGCAGGTCGAGTTAGCCGTTTCGGTTACGTCACTGTACCGAACGGGCCTGCACCTAGGATTAGAATTTTAGATCTCATCCACACTTGACTATAACTTACCTTCCTTCCAACATGTCCTACTTAAGTTCTTGTATCCTGCTTGATTCATGTACTCTTCTTAATCCTTCGTCCATCTCTTGCAGAGAGATGAATTTGCATAACGGGCATGCCGCCACCAGGGACAATACGTCTCCAGGGGACGACGACCAACCACTAGGAGTGACCTCAACGACACCTCTTCTTCCCGGACCGGATGGATTGACTAACAATCAAATTCCATCAACTCCTTCTACGATACCTAATGGGACTTTTCCAGCTCCACTAGCACCGCAAGATGGCCAAGCGCAGCTGTTCCAAGTCTTTCAGATGATAATACAAGAACAGAGGCAACAAGCAGCAGAGCAGAGGCAACAAGCAGCAGAGCAGAGGCTAGAATTTCTGGCAGCGCTTGAAAGAATGGCTGCACTAGCCCCTGTACCAACCCAGGCACTAGTTCCAGTACCACAAGCTCGGGTTGGTTCAGTCAAGGACTTTGTGCAGATGGGCCCTAAGCCATATAATGGCAATGAGAGTCCAGAGGAGACCACAAACTGGATTGCCAATACCAAGAAGTTGTTAGAGGCATCATAATTACCTTCTGACCTATGGATGATAGGCGTAAGGACTCAGTTAGAAGGCAATGCGCGTCACTGGTGGGAATCAATGGAGCGCCAGTTGGGTACGCGTCAGACTTGGGAACAATTCTTGGAATGCTTTGAGAGAAAGTACTTTCCGGATACTGTAAGGGACGTATTGTACGATCAGTTCCTCCATCTAGAGCAAGGGGACAAGACGGTTGATGAGTATGACGCAGAATTTAGCCGTCTTAGTAAGTATGGCACAGTCCTAATACCTAATGACTTAGAGAAGGCTAAGAGGTTTCACCGCGGGCTGACTCAGGAGCTCCAGCACTACACTAGCTCCCAGTCCCGGATCTCTTATGCCGAGCTATTGACAGAGGCCAGGATCCAGGAGGCCATCAGCAAGGAAAACGAAATTCAACAGAGAAGTCACCAAGGACCAGTAAGGATACAGCAAGGAGGACCCATTCGACACCCTTTGACACGCCAGCAATCAGATAGTGCTGCACCATATCCAACCAAGGAGCTCCATACTTGTCACTATTGTGGAAGGACAGGTCATATTCTAAGAGACTGTCATCGTCGATTGGGGTTGTGCATGATATGTGGATCAAGTCACCATCAAGCCCGAGAATGTCCTAAACAGAACCAGAGACATATGGCATTAGAATCAGGAACACCGCATACACCCTCAAGTATAGAAGACCAAAGGGACCCACCACTGCTTCTACAGTCTACACAAATGGAGGGGACTAGACCCCAGTTGAACAACCAAGGACAAGGCCAAGCACTCATTATGACAAGTATGGGAGAACAGACACAGGAAGCCGTAGATACAGGTACGACCTTTTAGTTATAATTATCTTTGCATACTCATAACCCCATTGTGACACAAGTTCTTAGATGCACAAATAGATACAGAATTATATATATGGTAGTCTAGCAGTTATGAGGATATATTTCTATTCTATCCAGATGGCATACACGCGATGCCAATGGATGACGGGAGTAGCAGTAGTAGTATTCTTTCCCTATCCTTATCTCGCCCTCTTGGGTGACTCATCTCCTCCTTTTATATTCATTCCTTATCTCGTGCGTAACTCTTCCTATCATAGTTATATCTTTCGTGCCATTATGAATTGTTTGATATCAACCTCACCCCTATTTTGTTAGTTAAACATAAATGTGTTAGTAATGCTTGATAACTAAGGATGAGTTCTTAATATATATTGCACTATAACAATATCTGTATTCTTTATTAGTTTAACCCTTAAGTAGCACCATGTAGCCTAGTAGAAATTGTTAGATCATTTGAGCTAGATCATACCCCTAATAGTTAGTCAAGACCTTAAGTGTTCCCTAAAACTTAGACTACGCCTAGGAAAGAGTTGAAGGCACTTGTTATGAACTGATGACTATGACAAATCGCTGGCGAGGTAGCGACAGTTGTCGCCAGACGATTATAGTAGAGTAGTCGAATTACTTGCAGCCATACTGGCCAGGTGGCGAGGTAGTATTAGACTATGATACTTGACGGTTATGGGAAAAAGTCATAGTTATGAGATTCTAGACAGGTATCCCAAGATTCTCGACCCAATAAATATAATTGTCTTACAATCTAGACAATAGCTTCAAAGAAGGTGACCACTAGTAAAATTCTTGTAAGTTGGGTAGTGTAGACAAGTTAGAGGATGATAGAATAGTGTATGGACAATAGATGAGAAAGTGTTAGAATGGCAGACCATGAGTTTAAGAGTCCTGCTAGACACCAATATAGTGTAATAGTTATAGTTATCATTATGAATATGGGTTAGTGTCAATTTCGAGGACAAAATTTTTGTAAGTTGGATAGAATGTAAAACCCCTATTTTCAAAATTTTGTATTTATTATTTTTTTATTAATTAATAATTTAATTATGATAATTATATGCTAAATAGGAGAAATAAATTTTTAATAATTTTTATGTTGGGTGTTCGGGCACTTAGAGGACTTATGGGACCATCAGGAATTTTTAGGAATTTATTCCATGTAGGTGACCCCTTGAGCAGTTGCTAGCCTAATGGTGTGCATTACCCTAATCTATAAATTTTCTTATGAGTATATATATATATAATATATATGTATACACAAATATATATATGTATATATATATTTATAAAGGAAAAGAAAAGAAAGCAAAAGTATTAATAAGAATTAATTAAATAATATAATAATAATAATAACAAAATAACTACTACTAATACTTAGTTTACTACTACACAGCACAGAACAAAGCAACTTTAGCATTGCTATTATTCCCTTAACCCTTCAGCCAATACCAGACCCTTCCGCCCATTTGCTACAGCCCGCCCTATTTACTCCACAGACCCTTTAGCTTCAGCGTACCCGCTCTTTCCCCCTCTCTCTTCCTAATATATATACATATATATATATATATATATATATATATATATATATATATATATATATATATATATATATATATATATATATATATATATATATATATATATACATATATATATATATAATATCTCTTCACAAACCCTAACCTAAATTTCTAGACCTCCTCTTCCCATCTAGAGCCGTCACCGCAGCCAGAGAAGCCCCACCAAGCCATCCAACCATCCCGACGACGCCGACCTCGCATCCTGCAGAATCCCACTCGAAGCACCTTCGCTTCGGAGTAATTTTCCGTCGACTCGCTCAACCAAACGCTGTTTTGTTTTCATAGGTATGATCATCCCTTAACCCTCTCCAATATTTGTTTTATAGCCAACCTCGGAAAATGTGTGTCCCTAGGTGAAAAACAGCGTCCAAAGTGGACGGGCAGACCCAATTCTGGAATCGCAGAATTCCAGAATGACCACCCATATTGCCGAGTTCGTATCTCCCACCACAGAGATCCGAATTTGGTGATTCTTTTTTATACCTGTAGAATACTTGACCTAGTTTATTTTCTGTTAAATAACCCTATACTATTAGTTGCTGTGGACATAGTTAAATTTGTCACAAAACTGCGCGCACCCACTTTCTCCAGTTTTCCAAAAGTTGGAAAATGGAGCGCGCCCCGCCAAACGGGACCGCCCTGCCGTGTGCCAAGTGTACCGAATGGTGCACGCAGCATAACCGGACACGTAAAAATTCGTGGGGACTGATTCGGACGCGTGTGCGCGCCGGAATCAGGCCGTATCCGCGGACACATTTTGTGTCACAACTTTTGTGGAACTCGCGCGTATTTTGTGCACGTTTGTCAGATTGCGACAAAACTTATGCCACTGGACTCGTGGTAACGCGCTGGTCCTGTGACCCAATTTTTACGCATTTCTGAGACGGTTGACCAGATCGCCAATTGGCGGGCCCCACAGTTGACTTTTTGGACAAAATTGAGTTCGGCCCATCGGAATCCACATTTGGACATACCGTTGGGTTCGTATTGACATTTAGAGTTGTTTGACCTATAGTTGTCCCATTTAGAGACTGTTACCCTTGGCACGCTTTTCGGTGCAAAGTGGGCCACATGTGGACCCCACTTTTACCTGAAATTACCGTTTTGTCCCTTTGTCCAAATTGGAACAAAGGGAAGTGCTTTTAGCTATTTTGCTTATTCTGGAAACGTTGGTGATGTTTATTTCAGCATCCGGAGACGTTCATTCTGAGGCCGTAGCTTCTGACTCTTGGTGTTGACATTGGGACACTACATTTTGCAGCTTTCTTGCCAGGCAAGATATCTTGCCAAATTGTTGCAGTACCTTTACATGCTATTTATATTTTTTTATATTTATTACATTTCTGTTTAGTCGTGCATGTGTAGTTTTCTTTCAGTCATTACTATATATTAGATATGTTGACACACACTTGACACTTAGTATCATAGAGGACAATCATTAGGCGTATGGGCTTTAACCACTCTGATAACACCGTAGTCACTAGCACGCACTATGGTGGGTCGTGTCCGATGGTCGCTACCCCCGAGGTATGTCGATTGAAGGAGTCTGAGGGTCGCTACCCCCGAGGTATGCCGGCTGATGATATTCATGGACGAGTGCATGAGTTGTGAGGCTTAGATCGAGTAGACTACCCTTGTCCATACGTCGAAAAGTTGTTCTCATTTGCATTCATATAGATTGTCTTGTACAGCGTACTTATTTATTTTTAAATTATATGCATGTTTACTGTATTCAAATTGGCATGCATTTTGTGTATCTTGTTACGTCCCTCTGAGGACCTGGTCCCCTGCCAGGTGTATCTGCTCTTGAGTATTTGTAGGAATACGGGCCTAGACCTGACGCATTATTTTCTGTCAAGGAGGTCTTGCCTTCTGAGCATCGTTGATTATCTGGCGATGGATTCTTTTAGCTGATACACTTCTGTCTCCACATTATTTTATATTGGAGATTTTACACTCCTCTCTCATTTTAGTTTTGGGATATAGTCATTGGTAGTGGATTTGTCTCCACCCGACTATTATTTTAGATATTTCAGACTCCTTATCCTAGTTTAGTATTTCTTTTCTATGACTTGTTGTGTGGATGAGATTAGCATATCTGTGACTTGTGACATTATATATACCACATGTGAGTTTATATTCATATTACAACGTACGTATGGGTTATGGTTTCCATTTATTGGAGTTGCCATATCCATGCGGCTGGCATGCTTACGTGTTCCTAGTCCTACGTATTTGGGACTGGGGCGTGACAATCAGGACGGCACCAAATCTACTAAGACGGCTGAACTCCGTGTCATATGCGTCCACAGTCATATTCCCTTGTTCTAGATGTAGAAACTGGGAGTACAGGGCATTCCTAACTGTGGCTGGAAAATACTTTGCATTGAAGTATTCTAAGAATTGTTCCCAGGTCTGGTTCTTGCCTATACTGCGCTCAATGGAATCCCACCAGTGATGGGCGTTGCCTTTTAGTTGGGCCCTCACTGCGGTCATCCAAAGATCTGGGTGTAGTTGTGAAGCCTCTAGTAACATCTCTGTGTTGGTGACCCAATCGGAGATCTGCTCTGCAGTCTCATTGCCCGAGAAAGTATCTGGTCCCATCTGTCGAAACCATCTAACAGTGCCACATGTCTGCGCTGGTGGAGGTGCTGGTACGGGTGCTGGGACAGGTGTCCTCTCTATTACTGCCATCAAGCTCTGCCTCAATGTCTCTGTCTGGTGCCACTGTGCTTGCATCATAGTCTGAAGGAACGGTAGCATCTGTGGCCGTCCGTCTAGCTATAGCATCTGGGGTGGATAAGGTAGAGGTGGTGGTAGCGGAACCTCTGGCTGTACGGTAGGCGTCTCCTCAGATGTCGGCCTCTCAGTCTGCGGCATCGGTGTAGCTCCTGAAGTCAGGCCCTCACAATGCTGCGTGGGGATCGTCTGGGAAGTTTGTCCCTCGGGCTGCGGTGTAGGATCGCCATGCTATGTCTCGTGCCAATGTATCAGCGGTGTCTATAACGGGGGTTGCCCTTGGGGTACCTCATCTCTTTGGGTGGTGTTGTCTGGCATCGTGGAACTGGGTGCTCCTAGTCCACTGCACAAATTCATCTTGCTGCAAAAGATAGGACTTTATTAGAAAGAGGACGGAATCAAACAAACATGATGCAGATATTTGGAAGTAACACGAAGGAAGCTCAAAAACGTAATCATAGTGGATGAGACCTAGTAATTTCTATCCTACTACAGGCTCGCTGGGTACGTTATCATACTATAAGCGAATAAGTTGACCTGCATGGGCCACCACTAAAACTATGTCATGCCCCAGTCCCAAAATACACGGAACTAGGCCTCGTGGCAATAGCCAGCTGACACATCTCCAAGGATATCCCAATTTAATGGATCCTTACGAAGAGTACTACGCTGTCCTAAAATACTAACATGTCCAATATCAGTCAATCAATGGGTAAACTATCTCATCCACAATAAAAATAGCAAGAAGTACTAAATAAACTACTGGAAGATAAACAACAGTCTCAAGATATCATAGTATAACCAATAATATCTGGTGGGAACAAACCCACTACTATGACGAAGTAGAGTACTGAAATGATAGATAAAAGATAACGACTAGGGCATCGGCTGACTGGATAATGATACACTAATCCTAGGCAGAAGGCCTACCAAGTGCTCACGAAAACTCTGACGGCTGCACCTCTAACTCCTCAGATGTAGAACCTCGTCTCCTGTCCTGGTCCGTATACTGTGGGGTAGTAAGCCTCGTCCAAATCTGGAAAGGTACTAGGTCCTCAGAGGGACGTAACAAGATACATAGAAACATGCCATATATAAATACTGAATAAAGTAAATGCAATAAAGGGTGTGCTAACCATCTAAGTGAATGCAATATGAGGACAACTTTGGTACGTATGAGTAGGTGTAGGCATAACATCCATACCGCTTCGAAGAACGGGGAATCTGCAATGATATATATACGTCCATACCGCTCCGAAGACCGGGAAATCTTAATAGTATAACGTCCATACCGCTCCGAAGAACGAGGAATCTGAATAAAGGGAGTCATTGGATCCGTGGCTCCTCCGGATACTACGAATTCCAATGGGTGTATCCCATATGCCTACTAGTGGTCCTCCCTTCCCAATGTAAATACACAAATCAAATACTCGATGTGCATACCACGTAGCTACATGCCAGTCTCTACTATCATATAATATAACCTAAATTATGCACTAACCGTGATGCATGTCACACGCACCGATAGCTAGTCGAATATGCGGACCCGTATCCCAATATGAATGGCACTGTGAAACGTGTAAGGGTGTCAGGTCTCGGAAGATATCAGAGTATCCTCCAATGGGGTGAGTCTGCTAGTGACTAGGTCAAGTATACTAAATCATCGACGTATCCGTCGATAGTACCCGAATCAATATCAGACGCATACAGACATATGAAAGAGAACACAATTTATCATACAACATATGCAGCATTAATTTAAACAATAAATATGGCAAGGTATCTTGCCTGAGTCCTCAAGCTGCGAATGCCAAAAGTCGGATCCTGCAGTGTCTCCTGGCTGATCCAATGATCCTAAACACAATATAATATAGCAATCCAGCATCAGACACTAAACAATACATACATGACTACGATGTTGCTTTTAGGTATTGACGCAAGTTTACGGTGGATAGACTACAGGGTCGCGTGTGCACGTAGCTAAGATGCAAGCGTGCCCTGTCCTCTGTCACTGTGCACCTCACGTCAATAACTCACTCATTTATGGTTTCACGAAACTATACTACGTCTTGTTAATTTATACTTCATTATTCTCCATGCATTTGTACTAAGTCTATGACTACGCTTTCAGGTGGAACACAAGTTCTCTGCACAGGTCATTTGGTCGAGATAATTATTAGCCATAGACTCCATTAAATCTATTTAAACATTTATACTAATACCCATGGTTTACTATAACTTAATCGTGTCGTCATCCGACACGACGATGCAGTTATTACGATTTATAATTTATACAATGAAGGAGGGGGTGTTTACCAATCGTAGTCGAGGGGTGTTTGTCCAGTCGACGTCAGCCTTCGGCGCGGCGGCTCCGGCGTCGTGCGGCAACTCCGGCAGCAGCAACAACAGAACGGCAGGGGTCGCAGCAGCGGCTATGGCCGTTCGGTCGGCGGGGAAGCAGCGCCTGGATGGAGGTCCAGCCGTGGGGGGGTCGGGGTTGGTCTGCCACGGTTGGGCGGTCGGGATCAGATGTGCAGGCGGGTGTGGGCGGTTGGGATTTGAATGCACAGGCGGCCGAGTTTTGAATGTGGGGCGGTCGGGGTTGAATGCAGGCGGTCGTGGGCGGTCGGGAAGGATATTGTAAAACCCCTATCCTAGAAATCGTATATACCCTTTTAATTATTAATTTAATTATAGTAATTAGTAGCTAATTAGGAGAAATAGATTTTTATTAATTTTTATTTTAGGTGTTCGTGCACTTAGAGGATTTATAGGACCATTAGGAATTTTTCCAAATTTATTTCATGTAGGCGACCCCTTGAGCAGTTGCTAGCTTAATATTATGTATTAGTATAATTCTAGATTTTTCCTAGGAGTATATACGTATATATAAATATATATACATATATACTTTAAAGAAAAATATAAAAGGAAAAGAAAAGAAAATAATAGGAAAAAAAATTATTATTAATAACTAATAACTATACTTAACTCCTACCAACAGCCAATACCATTGCTAACAACTGCTGGGCCCTTTGTAAAGTAAACCACAGCACTTGTGATCCATTCCCATGCAACCCCCTTAGCAAAGAAGTAGCCCCTTTTGTGATCCCACAACCCACAGCCTTTGAGAGCCAACCCGCGAGCAAACCGAACCCCCCTTCTCGCCCATATATATATTATATATATATCATTAATTTATCTAAAATCCTAAACCTAAATCATCCAAACCCTTCCTCTTCCCATCTAGACCTAGAAAGCGCCACCACCGCAGCCGGAGAACCCCGCCAGGCCGTCCAAACCAATTTCGACGACCGCGATCCCGCGCACTGCAGAATTCTGCAGCGAGGTACCTGTATTCCAGAGTTGTTTTTCGTCGTCTCGCTCAACCAAACGCCACCTCGTCTTCAATAGTATGCTCACCCCTTAACCCTCTTCCATATATGTGTGATAGTAGACCTCGAATAATGCGTAACCATAGGCAAAAATAGTGCCAAAGTTGGCAGAAATAGACCAAGTTCTGGGATCGCAGAAAACTACGGTGATCACCCATGTTTCCGAGTTCGTATCTCCCACCACAGATATCCGAATTCGATGATTCTTTTTGGTATGCGTAGACCACTTGACCTAGTTTAATTTTTGTTAAATAATCCTAGATTATTAACTGCTGTAAATAAAATTAAATTCGTTGGAAAATCCCGCGAACACACTTTTTCAGATTTCTAAAAGTTGTGAAACGGAGTACGTCCCGCCAAACGGGACCGCCCTGCCATGTACCAAGTGTACCGAACGATGTGCATAGCATAACCGGACACGTGAGAGTTCGCAGAAAATGATTCGGACGTATGTGTGTGCCGGAATCAGCTCGTATCCACGGACAAATCCCGTGTCACAACTTTTGTCAAAGTCGTGCTCATTTTGTGCACGCTCGTCAGCTTGTGACAAAACTTGCGCCAATGGACTCGTGGTAACGCGCTGGTCCTGTGACCCAATTTTCACGCAAGGGCCCCACGGTTGACTTTTTGGGCAAAATTGTGTTCGGCCCATCGGAATCCACATTTGGACATACCGTTGGGTTCGTATTGACATTTAGAGTTGTTTGACCTATAATTTGTCCTATTTAGAGATAGTTACCCTTGGCATATTTTTTGGTACAAAGTGGGCCACACGTGGACCCCATTTTTACCCAAAATTATCATTTTGCCCCTGTGTCCAAATTGGACGAAAGGGAAGTACTTTTTAGCTATTTTGCTCATTTCGGAAACGTTGGTGATGTCTATTTCAGCATCCAGAGACGTTTGTTCAGAGGTCATTAGTTCCAGATCCCGTGTCCTTGACATTGGACGCTTACACTTTACAGATTTCTTGCCAGGCAAGTATACCTTGCCATTGTACTGTATTTACATTCCATATGAGGCATGCATGTTTATTTCTGCTTATTTTAGTTCATTTATTTTAACTGCTATATAAATTGCGCGTCCAAGGAAACTTGGGTGCAACGACGGTGTCGTCGTACTATGTTTTATTTATGTATATGCATTGGACCTACTTTAAGAGACTATCCCATCTTTATGAGGCATTTATGTTTCATTGTTTATGACACTATTCTTACACGAGTGTGAGTCACATGTAGGACACGGACTTGCGTACTCGGCTAGCCACTGGTACGTATAGGTCGTGTGACGGATAGGGATAACTGCGGATAGAAACTTTGCATGCTAGTAGACCTGGCAGTTATTAGAGGTTTATCGTGTCATGGACATGACATGTTTAGAGCATTTGGTGGGGAGAACAACAAGTACCGCATTTGAGCTCCTTTGTACTTTTCTCCTGTGCGCTCGAATTCTCCGCCGGAGATACGGGTGGTGATGACCACTATATATTATATACTATCAGGCGGGCCACCGGAGTTCAAAAGATAACGTGCCTTTTAGGCCCCTGGATCTCCAATAGAGAACCATGCCAAATCCCAGTTTTCAGCCAGATAGCTCACTTGTGGGGAAATGTGTTCTTAACTGCATTCACTTAGACGGTTAGGCGACCCCATTGGATGTTTACATTTCAGTACTTTATTGGCATATTTATATGTATCTTATTACGTTCCTCTGAGTACCTGGTCCATTTCCAGATATAGATGAGCAGGAGTACCCGCAGGAGTATGGACCTGGACCTTACGCTACCTATCAGACTGAGGAGGTCTTACCTTCGGATTATATGTGATCCATTGCAGCTGTTTAGAGATTCTAGTTGCTATTCTTTTTGAGACATTTATTCTGATATTGGAGTTTATTCTCTTCTCTCTCTTTAGTAGTTTTGGTATATTCGATTTGCAGTAGATTTGTTTCCATCCAACTGTCACACTTTGAGATTTCTTATTTGAGACCGCTTATTTGATATTCAGTTATTGATTTCCATTTATCTATTATTTGTGCTGTAGATGAGATATAGATTGCGTGTGACTTGTTGTGACAGTATATTACCACTGTGGATTGGATATTCATGTACAGCGTACGTGTGTATATGGTTTCCATATATTGGAGTTCGTATACATGCGGCTGGCATGCTTACGTGACCTAGTCCTACGTATTTTGGGACTGGGGTGTGACATATTTTTAGTGGTGGCCTATGCAGGTAGAGAATATATTGTCTCGGTTACTTAATTGTACCGAACAAGCCTGCATATAGGAATAGAGTATAAGGATCTCATCCACGTTGACTGAAACTCATCCTTCCTATTTAATACTTGCATCCTGTTTGATTTATGTACTTCTTCTAATCGTTTCGTACATCACCTGCAGAGAGATGGATATGCAAAATGGATGTACTGCCGCCGATGGCAACACAACTTCCGGAGTTAATGGTCAGACTCAAGGAGGGACCCCAACGATTCCTAGGCTTCCGGGGCCAGATGGACAGACTCATACTCCAATTCCATCTGATCTTCCCGCTTCACCTATTGGGAACCTTCCAGCTTTCCCAGTACCGCAATATGGCCAAGCGCAGATGTTCCAATTCTTTCAGATGATGATACAGGAACAGAGACAGCATGCAGCCGAGCAGAGGCAAGAATTTTTGACAGCACTTGAGAGGATGGCAGCACAGGACACTGTACCAGCCCAAGCACTAGCTCCAGTACCTCGAGCTAGGGTTGGATCAGTAAAGAACTTTATTCAGATGGGTCCAAGGCCGTACAAGGGCACTGAGAGCCCAGAGGAGACTACCTACTGGATCACACACACGCAGAAGCTTTTGGAGGCATCGCAGTTACCTACGGACCTATGGATGACGGGTGTACGAACGCTTCTAGATGGTAATGCTCATCACTGGTGGGAATCCATGGAGCGCCAGTTGGGTACATACAAGACTTGGGAGCAGTTCTTGGAGTGCTTCGAGGGAAATTACTTCCCGGACACCGTCAGAGATACATCGTACGTTCAGTTTCTTCACTTGGAGCAGAAAAACCGAACAGTGGACCAGTATGATGCCGAGTTTAGTCGACTCAGCAAATATGGCGCTGTCTTGATACCAGATGACTTGGCTAAGGCTAAGAGGTTTCATCGAGGACTGACTCAGGAGCTCCAACATTACACAAGCTCACAGTCCCGGATCTCTTATGCCGAGTTGCTGACAGAAACCAGATTGCAAAAAACTATCAGCAGAGGTGTCACGCCCCAGTCCCAAAAATATAAGGAACTAGGCCACGTGGCATTGGCCAGCTGACACGTCACTAAGGTTTTAATCCATTTTGATGGACCTAAAGGAACGTGCTACGATGTCCTAGAATACTACAAGTCTAGTACAGGCATATCTATCTCATCCACAGAAAATGTCAGGAAATAGTGCTGAATATATATATAATGCTGAGTCTGATAATGTCATATTACACATCTTGTAGGAACAACCCACTGCCAAAATATAATAATAGTACAGAAAACAAGATAGACTGAATATCGTCTATCTAGCAAAACATCTCCATCGCCAAGTGAGCATCTCCCAGAATCAGGTAGATTCTGATGGTGTCTCTTCCAATTCTTCCTCGGTGGCATGCCTAGTCTCCTATCCTGGACCATACATCGTGGGGTAGCAGGCCTCGTCTAAATCTGGAAGGGAACCAGGTCCTCAGTGGGACATAACAAGATACAGAAAATAACATGCCAGGTATGAAAATACTGAATAAAGAAATAAATACAGGGTGCTAACCATCTAAGTGAAATACAAGTAAAGACCTTGTAGTACGCATGGAAATGTGTAGGTTAGACATATGCTGACTTAATTCACCAATCGTGATGACTGGCTAGTATATGTGTCATATGCCCCCAGACGCATGGGCACTCTACAATCGTCCATCTCCGAGGAGTATAGAACGAAGGTAAAACATACAAGGAGGGGGTATCCCATACGTCTACTAGTTATCTTTCCCGTCCAATGTAACTAAATGCCAAGTCGTACTATTCTAAGTTTTCCTGTACTTATGCTAAGCCGTGATGCGTGTCATACGTACTGGTAGCAAATCAAATACGCAGCTCGCATCCCAATATGTATTGTAACCATGTTGCGTGTTCCCGTGGTAGGGTCTAGGAGGATATTAAGATACCCTCACAGATGTTGGTAGGTCTGGAAAGACTAAGTTAATTATGCTACAAGTTAACGTATCTGTTGACTGTACCCGAGGCAATCTCAGGTATTCATAGTTATCTGGAATTCAGGAAACATAGCATATAGCAATATTTGAGTTTAAACAGTAACTTGGCAAGGTATACTTGCCTACTTCTTGATAGTGTTGGACACCTGATCCCACTGTCAAGACTGAGGGTCCTTGTGACAGGGGATCACTGACTGTGCTGGAGATATTTTCTGTTTAAAAAGTACAGGTCTCGTAAATATCATGGGTAAAATATAAAATATTATTCATATATATACTTATATACATATATGATAATATATATATAATATAGGATACACATATATATATAGAGTATATATATATATATAGATATAGTATAATATATATTATATATGTATATATAGATATATATATATATAAATGAACAGACAGTGCAGAAATGAAAATATATATATATATATATACTGTACTATCCAGTATAGTATTATATAGTATATATATATATATATATATATATATATATATATATGTATATATATATATATATATATGTATATATATATATATATATATATATATATATATATATATATATATATATATATATATAATGTAAAGAAAATTACAGTGCTGGAAATATAAATACGTATATTAATAATATATTATCCAGTATTATATAGTATATAGATATTATATAGATATATGTATACAATATGTATAATAAAAAGGAAATGACAGTGCAGAAAGTAAATTATACATATATACACATAAGCTGTATTATCCAGCAATATATTATATTGTACATATATATATAGATATATAGTTATATATACATATATATATATATATATATATATATATATATATATATATATATATATATATATATATATATATATATATATATATATATATATATATATATATATATATATATATATATATATATATATAATAAAAGAAAAGAAAAGACTGTGCAGGAAATGAAATATATATAATATATATATTTACATATATACATACATATATATAAAAATAAAATGCAGGAATTTAAATACATAATAATAAATGATAAGCATAATATATATATATATATATATATATATATATATATATATATATATATATATATATATATATATATATATATATATACATATATATCATATATGTATATATATAATTATACTATATATAAATAAGTATATATATATATATATATATATATATATATATATATATATATATATATATATATATATAGTGATATATATATAAAATAAAAGACATATATATAAATAATAATAATATATATATACACTGTATATATATATATTCTGTATTTAATAATAATAGTAATAATAATAATATATATTATATATATATATATACATATAGAATATATATATAAATATATATACATATGTATATATACTACACAAATAAAAAAAACAGAAATAAATAAATTAAAAAAAAACAGATTTTAAAAAAATGCATAAATACATAATATACATATATATACATATATACTGTATTTAATATATATTATATATATAGTAATATATATATAATTATATAATTATATAATTATATATATATATACTTAAATATATACAATTATATATATATATATATATATATATATATATATATATATATATATATATATAATAATAAAAATAAAAATGAAGACAATGAATACATATGTATATACTGTATATTTACAGTATTTAATATTAATATTAATAATATTAATTACATAATAGTATATGTTAATATATATATATATATATATATATTAATATATATAATTATATACATATATATACATAGATATATACATATACATATACATATACCTATATATACGTATATAAGTATAGAGAGGGTGGGGGGGTATACCTACTGACAGAGGGGGCCCAGGCGTCGTCGCCGGCGGGAGCACGGCGGCGGAGGCGGCCGGTGGTGGCCGGAGAAGCAGCAACAGCAGTAGTGGCTGCTAGTAGCAGCAGCAACAGCAGTTGCTTGCGATGGCTGCCGGCGGCGGAGAGGTGGCGGAGACGGTGGTGCAGGGTGAGGGATCGACGGAGGGAGGTATGGCGGTGAGGTTGGTGGTGGTGGCGAGGGTCTACGGTGGCGGTGGTGGTGGCTAGAGGCGGTCGGAGGTGAGGGGGTTGCTGTGGTTGGGAAGGAAGGGAGGGCGCTGCGGGGCTGAGGACGGCCGGAGGGACGGTCGTGGGGCGGTGGGAGGGTGGTGGTCGGGTAGAGGGGGTCAAGGCGGGTCGAATAGTGGTGGTGGTGGTTGTGCACAGTGGTCGGGGGCGGTGGTGGAAGTGGTTGGGAGTGGTGGTATTGGCTGTGGTGTTGGTGGCGGGTGGTTGCTGTGGGAGTTCTGGGCGGCGGAGGCGGTGGCCGGAGGGGAGTGGCGGTGGTCGGAGGGAAGGGCAGGGGAGTGGCGACGGGTTCGGCGGTGGTCCGGTGGGCGGAGGGTGACCGAGGTGGTGGTGGTGTGAGGTCGGAATGGGGGGGCTGTGGTCGGGTATAAATAGGGTTTAGGGGATGGCATGGGTAGTAATTAATGGGAAGTTTAGGGGCATTTAGGTCTTTTTGGGTTTTTGAGATATTTGTGCAGCCATTTGTGGGTCCCATATGACACGTGTGCGGTCCACATTCACCAGCCAATGAGGTGATGCCACCTCACACTGGAAATTTGTATAAAAACCCCTAAAATTTCCTAAATTGCAAATAGGTCCCAAAATTGGTATTTTGCGTAATTACGCAATTTTTCTGATAAATTACCCTGTTCCCAGAAAATACTAAAATGCTCACAAATGAGAGGGAAACACTGTGGGAGGGTCCTGAGAGGGTGGGGGTGATTCTGGGCAGGGGTAGGGCCTGGTTTCTTGGTGATACGGGTCATCGTATTTATTATTTAATAAATACTGCGCATGGTGTTCTATAATTATTTAGAGGCAGGTAGGGCCATAATTTTACTACGGTGTCAATATACTAATTGTAGTATATTTAGAGTAGAATATTATCGTATTTTTGTCTGGGTAAAACAGGTGCCTGTTGATCCTCAATCTCTAGGGGTACAGAGATGGGCAAGGAGCAAGAATTAAAATAGGAATTAAATATAAACTTTTGTAACGATACTTGTGCGTCTCAAACGAAGCTCAAAATTAAGCATCTGGGAGTTGCACAAAAATTAAAAAAATAGTTTAACAAGTCTAGGGCAGGTATGTGAATTTTGTTTGGGAAATACAGCTAGTGTAATGCTCTAATTAATTATGTGAAGTACAGGTGCACAATCAATAGGATATGTAAACAAAATAAATTTTAAAAAGTTACAGAAATTCTAATTAGCTAAAATTAATCCTAAATTACTGAAATCTGGTCGAGGGAGTTTACAATCTACCCTCCTTAGAATATTTCGTCCTCGAAATAAAAACAGACATATAATGAAAAAGAAAGATTGTTTTAAAATATTAGGACATACCCTGGTTTGGAAATAGATGGGGGAAACGCTGTCGAATATCCTCCTCTCGTTCCCAGGTTGATTCACCTGGTGCATGATGTCTCCATGCAACACGAACTAGCGGGATAGTCTGGCCTCGCAACACCTTCTCGCTACGGTCTAAGATCTCTACAGGTTCCTCCTGGTACGATAGGCTTGGGCCGACGGTGATTTCCGAATGGTCCAGTACATGACTTGGGTCTGGAATGTACCTCCTCAGCTGGGATACGTGGAAGACGTCATGCACTCCTTCCAAAGTCTAAGGTAGGGCTAGCTTGTAGGCCACTTCTCCGATGCGTTCTAATACATCGAAGGGTCCAATGTACCTTGGACTCAGCTTTCCTCTTCCTCCAAATCTGATAGTACCTCGGGTGGGTGAGATTTTTAAGAACACATGCTCTCCCACTTGGAACTCTAAAAGTCGTCGATGAACATTGGCCCAGTGCTTCTGTCTGTCTTGTGCAGCTCGTAGGTGTCCTTGTATCTTCTTTACTTTCTCCACCGTACGTATAACCAGTTCTGGTCCCAAGATCTGTCTTTTGCCAACATCACTCCAGCATACTGGGGAACGACATTTCCTGCCATACAATGCTTCAAAGGGAGCCATTTGAATACTCGCTTGATAGCTATTGTTGTAGGAAAACTCCACCAGGTGCAAATGATCTTCCCATGATCCGCTGAAATCGAGCATGCAGGCTCTCAGCATATCTTCAAGTGTCTAGATGGTGCGTTCTGATTGGCCATCTGTCTGCGGATGGTACGAGGTGCTGAACTTAAGGCGGGTACCAAGACTTTCTTGCATACTTCGCCAAAAGTAAGATGTAAACCTCGTATCTCTGTCAGACACTATGCTAACTGGTACTCCGTGCAGACGTACTATCTCCTTCATGTACATGTCTGCCAAGACTTCGGTAGACTGTCCGACTCTGAAAGGTAGGAAATGTGCAGCCTTTGTGAGTCTATCTACGATCACCCATACAGCATTACGACCACTGGGAATTCTTGGGAAGCCCGTAACAAAGTCCATCGTAATGTGTTCCTATTTCCACTCGGGTATTGGGAGGGGTTGAAGTAGACCTGCTGATCTCAGATGTTCAGCTTTGACTTGCTGACACACCAGGCACTTTGCCACAAAGCGTGCTATCTCTCTCTTCATTCCATGCCACCAGTAGTATTGTCGCAGATCTCTGTACATCTTTGTGCCTCCAGGATGTATAGAGTAAGTTGAGCTGTGAGCTTCTGACATCAGCTCCTCTCGAAGTTCTCCATTTGGAACATAAAGACGTTCTCCACATCTTAGAGTCCCATCTTCGTGTATGCGGCATCCTGTCTGGATTCCAGCCTCTATTCTTTGGCTAAGCCTCTGAAATCTTGCATCTGCTGGTAGAGCAGCTTTGATTCTTTCGACCAATGTTGATTGTAGCTGGTAGTTTGATAATTGGCTGTCAATTCCTGGCATAATGACCGTTATTCCCAATTTGTCTAGATCTCTCAATAGCCCTGGTTGGGTGATCATAAAAAATGCCGAGGGTCTTCTGCTTAATGCATCAGCCACTATATTAGCCTTTTTTGGATGGTACTGCAGATCGATCTCGAAGTCTGTCATCACTTCGAGCCATCGTCTTTGTCTTAGGTTTAGGTCCTTCTGAGTGTAGACATATTTCAGGCTCTTGTGATCGGTGAATATCTCCACTCGTTCGCCGTATAGATAATGTCTCCATAGCTTCAGGGCGAAGATGACGGCGGCAAGCTCCAAGTCGTGAGTGGGGTAGTTCTTCTCATGAGTCCTCAATTGTCTTGAGGCATAAGCTACAACATTCCCATGTTGCATTAAGACACAACCCAATCCTTTTCCGGATACATCGCTATAGATTACGAAACCTCCGGATCCAGATGGTATGGTCAAGATGGGGGCAGTAGTCAGACGCTTCTTCAACTCGTCGAAAGCTGTCTGGCATTCCTCAGACCAGATGAACTCCTGGTCCTTGCGAGTAAGTCGGGTAATTGGCTCCGCGATTCTTGCAAAGTTTTCTACGAACCTCCGATAATATCCGACAAGTCCTAGAAAGCTTCTCACCTCTGAAACGTTGGTCGGAGTTGGCCATGTCTCGACAGATAAGATCTTTGCTGGGTCCACCGAGATGCCTTCTCCTGTGATCACGTGTCACAAAAAAGTGACACGATCAAGGAAGAACTCGCACTTGCTTAGTTTAGCATAAAGGCTCTCTCGTCTCAGTGTCTCTAGCACTAGTCTCAAGTGCTCTTCGTGCTCCTCGTGGCTTTTTGAATATACCAAGATGTCGTCGATAAAGACTACCACGAACTGGTCCAAATATTGGTGGAAGACTCTGTTCATCAGGTTCATGAATATGGCTGGTGCATTAGTCAGTCCAAACGGCATTACCAGGAACTCGTAGTGACCATAACGAGTCCTGAATGCTGTCTTTGGAATATCTTCTTGCCGTACCTTGACCTGATGATAGCCTGACCTTAGGTCTATCTTTGAGAATACCACAGCTCCCGTCAGTTGATCGAACAGGTCGTCAATTCACGGCAAGGGGTACTTATTTTTGATTGTCAGAGCGTTGAGGGCTCTGTAATCAATACACATTCGATATGTTCCGTCCTTCTTGGGTACAAACAACACTGGTGCTCCCCAGGGTGATGCACTAGGACGAACAAATCCCTTGA
Organism: Iris macrosiphon; assembly: GCA_036927795.1. Classification (NCBI taxonomy): domain Eukaryota; kingdom Viridiplantae; phylum Streptophyta; class Magnoliopsida; order Asparagales; family Iridaceae; genus Iris; species Iris macrosiphon. The sequence continues at coordinate 97,039,234 of JAYESA010000017.1, forward strand.
TTTGCAGTTCTTCAAGTTACAGCTTCAGCTCGTCAAGCTCCTTCTTAGCCAGTCGGTACACATTTGAGGATACCGGTGCAGCTCCGGGTATCAGCTCAATAGTGAACTCTACTTCTCTGTCAGGCGGTAGGCCTGACAATTCCTCCGGGAATACGTCTTCGAATTCTGCAATGAGTGCTGGGGGTTCTGTCTCCATCGCCATGTAAGCTCTAGAAGTCTGGCCTACTCCTTGCTCGATGGTACCTCGTACGTATTCGAACTCCGGGTGTCCTGGTGGTCTAAAGATGATACTACCTTTTCGGCAGTCTAGGATAGCGTTGTTCTAGATTAACCAGTCCATGCCTAAGACGACGTCGAAATTTGGCAATGGGAGTACCAAAAATCGCGCTCTTAGCTCTCTACTACAAACAACTATTGAACATGCTTCAATAATGTTGGTAACTGGAACAATACCTCCTCCAGTAAGAATTTTCCAGCACTTGGGTAGCGGGGAAGTGATTAGTTTGTGCATGGCTACGTAACTACTAGATATGAATGACAGGGTTGCGCCAGAATCAAATAATACGGTTGCAGGTAATGATGCAACTAAAATGGTACCTGCGATGGTTTCTCCTTCAGGCTCTTCGGCAACTGCAGCTAAAGCAAAGGCTTGTCCATGCCTTTGTCCTCCGGATTGTTGTCTGGCCTTGAACTGGCTCTCCTGTGTGGCCAGAGGTGGTCCCTTCTGATATCCTCCTGATGTGGAGGGTAGCATATTTTGGGCAGGTGTTCCTGATTTTTGCCCGTTCTGAGGAACTGCATCTCTGCGTTGCGGGCAGTCCCTAGCCATATGTTGGCTAGCCCCACATACTAGGCAGAGTCCTTTCTTCTTCCTGCAGTCATTGGCAAAATGCCCCTTCTTGCCACAGAAGTGACAAGTCGGGAGTTCCTTCTTCTGGTAGGGCCCCGTCGTCTGCTGCATCTGATTTTGTGGTCGACGGATAGGGCCTCCTGCCCCTTGCTGGTTTTTGGCCGGGAAGGTTGGATTTGAGCGTCTCGCTCCTCGGCCAATAGCTTCTTGCACCCTCACTTTTGCAAGAACCTCCTCGTAAGAGATCCTTGACTGTGATGTCGTATACCTCTGAAGCTCGCAGGTGAGGCCGTGGTGGAATCTTTTGGCTTTCTCCAGCTCATTCGGTATCAAGATGGTATCGAATTGACTTAATCTGCTGAACTCCGCGTCGTAGGCGTCAACAGTCATGTTTCCCTGTTCCAAGTGTAGGAACTGGGAGTATAGGGCATTCTGGACTGTTGCAGGGAAGTACTTGGCATTTAAGTGCTCTAAAAATTGTTTCCAAGTTTGATCCTTGCCGACGCTGCGCTCTATGGATTCCCACCAGTGATGGGCATTGCCTAAGAGTTGAGCTCTTACGGCGGTCATCCATAGATCGGGGGTAAGTTGCGAGCCTTCTAGCAGCATTTCTGTATTGGAGATCCAATCTGAGGTCTTCTCTGGGGATTCGCTGCCCTTAAAGGTTTTCGGGTTCATCTGGCGGAAGCCCTTGACTGTGCCCATTGGTTGGACATGTGCTGGTGCTGGGGCAGTCGTTCTTTCCAAGGCCGCCATCAATGTCTGTCTCAAGGCCTCAGTCTGTTGCCACTGAGATTGTCTCAGGGCTTCAGTCTGCTGCCACTGAGTTTGCATCATAGCTTAGAGGAATTGGAACATCTGTGTTTGTCCCTCAAGCTGAGGCATCTGGGCAGGGAAGGCGGGAGGTGGAGGCAGTGGTGTCTCCGCCTGGGAGGTTTGCCCTTCATGCTGGGCTGGTGTTCCTGTCTGGACAGGATTCTGAGGAAGGTATGGAGTCATTGGGTAGACCAACATCCTTCTCGGGGATGGGTCCCTCGGGGTGGATGGGATTCCCTGGACATCGGGCGAGGGGTCTGTTGCTGGGTCAGCCCCATCAATCGTATGTCCTCCGGGTATGTCCATTTTTCTGAAGAAAATAGAATAATTAGAAAAAAAACAAAAACACAAGGAATTAATAATTTATAATCAAGCAAGATGCAAAAAAAAAAATTTATGAAGTCAGTGTGGATAGACCTAGTATTTCTATCCTATTGCAGGCTTGCTGGGCATATCATCATACCACTAGCAATAGACTGGACCCTGCATGGGCCACCACTAAAACCATGTCACGCCCCAGTCCCAAAAATGTAAGGAACTAGGCCACGTGGTATTGGCCAGCTGATACGTCACTAAGGGTTTAATCCATTTTGATGGACCCATAGGAACGTGCTACGCTGTCCTAGAATACTACAAGTCTAGTACAGGCATATCTATCTCATCCACAGAAAATGTCAGGAAATAGTGCTGAATATATATATAATGCTGAGTCTGATAATGTCATATTACACATCTTATGGGAATAATCCACTGCCAAAATATAATAATAGTACAGAAAATAAGATAGACTGAACATCGTCTATATAGCAAAATATCTCCATCGCCAAGTGAGCATCTCCCAGAATCAGGTAGATTCTGATGGTGTCTCTTCCAATTCTTCCTCGGTGGCATGCCTAGTCTCCTGTCCTGGACCATACACCGTGGGGTAGTAGGCCTCGTCTAAATTTGGAAGGGAACCAGGTCCTCAGTGGGACATAACAAGATACAGAAAATAACATGCCAGGTATGAAAATACTGAATAAAGAAATAAATACAGGGTGCTAACCATCTAAGTGAAATGCAAGTAAAGACCTTGTAGTACGCATGGGAATGTGTAGGTTAGACATATGCTGACTTAATTTACCAATCGTGCTGACTGGCTAGTATATGTGTCATATGCCCCCAGACGCATGGGCACTCTGCAATCTTCCATCTCCGAGGAGTATGGAACGAAGGTAAAACATACAAGGAGGGGGTGTCCCATACGTCTACTAGTTATCTTTCCCGCCCAATGTAACTAAATGCCAAGTCGTACTATTCTGAGTTTTCCTGTACTTATGCTAAGCCGTGATGCGTGTCATACCTACTGGTAGCAAATCAAATACGCAGCTCGCATCCCAATATGTATTGCAACCATGTTGCGTGTTCCCGTGGTAGGGTCTAGGAGGATATTAAGATACCCTCACAGATATTGGTAGGTCTGGAAAGACTAAGTTAATTATGCTACAAGTCAACGTATCTGTTGACTGTACCCGAGGCAATCTCAGGTATTCATAGTTATCTGGAATTCAGGAAACATAGCATATAGCAATATTTGAGTTTAAACAGTAACTTGGCAAGGCATACTTGCCTACTTCTTGATAGTGTTGGACACCTGATCCCACTGTCAAGACTGAGGGTCCTTGTGATAGGGGGTCACTGACTGCGCTGGAGATGTTTTCTGTTTAAAAAGTACAGGTCTCGTAAATATCATGGGTAAAATATAAAGTATTATTCATATATATACTTATATACATATATGATATATATATATATAATATAGGATACACATATATATATAGAGTATATATATATAGATATAGTATAATATATATTATATATGTATATATAGATATATATATATATATAAATGAACAGACAGTGCAGAAATGAATATATATATATATATATATATATATATATATATATATATACTGTACTATCCAGTATAGTATTATATAGTATATATATCATATATATACATATATATATATATATATATATATATATATATATATATATATATATATATATATATATATATAATGTAAAGAAAATTACAGTGCTGGAAATATAAATACGTATATTAATACTGTATTATCCAGTATTATATAGTATATAGATATTATATAGATATATGTATACAATATGTATAATAGAAAGGAAATGACAGTGCAGAAAGTAAATTATAAATATATATACATAAGCTGTATTATCCAGCAATATATTATATAGTACATATATATATATATATATATAGTTATATATATACATATATATATATATATATATATATATATATATATATATATATATATATATATATATATATATATAATAAAAGGAAAGACTGTGTAGGAAATGAAATATATATAATACATATATTTACATACATACATACATATATATAAAAATAAAATGCAGGAATTTAAATACATAATAATAAATGATAAGCATAATATATATATATATATATATATATATATATATATATATATATATATATATATATATATATATATATATATATATATATATATATATATATCATATATGTATATATATATATATATCATATATGTATATATATAATTATACTATATATAAATAAGTATATATATATATATATATATATATAGTGATATATATATAAAATAAAAGACATATATATAAATAATAATAATATATATATACACTGTATATATATATATTCTGTATTTAATAATAATAGTAATAATAATAATATATATTATATATATATATATATACATATAGAATATATATATATATATATATATATATATATATATATATATATATATATAATAATAAAAATAAAAATGAAGACAATGAATACATATGTATATACTGTATATTTACAGTATTTAATATTAATATTAATAATATTAATTACATAATAGTATATGTTAATATATATATATATATTAATATATATAATTATATACATATATATACATAGATATATACATATACATATACATATACCTATATATACGTATATAAGTATAGAGAGGGTGGGGGGGGGTATACCTACTGACAGAGGGGGCCCAGGCGTCGTCGTCGGCGGGAGCACGGCGGCGGAGGCGGCCGGTGGTGGCCGGAGAAGCAGCAACAGCAGCAGTGGCTGCTAGTAGCAGCAACAACAGCAGCTGCTTGCGATGGCTGCCGGCGGCGGAGAGGTGGCGGAGATGGTGGTGCAGGGTGAGGGATCGACGGAGGGAGGTGTGGCGGTGAGGTTGGTGGTGGTGGCGAGGGTCTACGGTGGCGGTGGTGGTGGCTAGAGGCGGTCGGAGGTGAGGGGGTTGCTGTGGTTGGGAAGGAAGGGAGGGCGCTGTGGGGCTGAGGACGGCCGGAGGGACGGTCGTGGGGCGGTGGGAGGGTGGTGGTCGGGTAGAGGGGGTCAAGGCGGGTCGAATGGTGGTGGTGGTGGTGGTGGTGCACGGTGGTCGGGGGCGGTGGTGGAAGTGGTTGGGAGTGGTGGTGTTGGCTGTGGTGTTGGTGGCGGGTGGTTGCTGTAGGAGTTCTGGGCGGCGGAGGCGGTGGCCGGAGGGGAGTGGCGACGGGTTCGGCGGTGGTCCGGTGGGCGGAGGGTGACCGAGGTGGTGGTGGTGTGAGGTCGGAATGGGGGGACTGTGGTCGGGTATAAATAGGGTTTGGGGGATGGCATGGGTAGTAATTAATTGGAAGTTTAGGGGCATTTAGGTCTTTTTGGGTTTTTGAGATATTTGTGCAGCCATTTGTGGGTCCCACATAACACGTGTGCGGTCCACATTCACCAGCTAATGAGATGATGCCACCTCACACTAGAAATTTGCATAAAAACCCCTAAAATTTCCTAAATTATAAATAGGTCCCAAAATTGATATTTTGCGTAATTACGTAATTTGTCTGATAAATTACCATGTTTCCAGAAAATACTAAAATGCTCACAAATGAGAGGGAAACACTGTGGGAGGGTCCTGAGAGGGTGGGGGTGATTCTGGGCAGGGGTAGGGCCTGGTTTCTTGGTGATACGGGTCATCGTATTTATTATTTAATAAATACTACGCATGGTGTTCTATAATTATTTAGAGGCAGGTAGGGCCATAATTTTACTATGGTGTCAATATACTAATTGTAGTATATTTAGAGTAGAATATTATCGTATTTTTGTCTGGGTAAAACAGGTGCTTGTTGATCCTCAATCTCTAGGGGTACAGAGATGGGCAAGGAGCAAGAATTAAAATAGGAATTAAATACAAACTTTTGTAACGATACTTGTGCGTCTCAAACGAAGCTCAAAATTAAGCATTTGGGAGTTGCACAAAAATCAGGAAAATAGTTTAACAAGTCTAGGGCAGGTATGTGAATTTTGTTTGAAAAATACAGCTAGTGTAATGCTCTAATTAATTATGTGAAGTACAGGTGCACAATCAATAGGATATGTAAACAAAATAAATTTTAAAAAGTTACAGAAATTCTAATTAGCTAAAATTAATCCTAAATTACTGAAATCTGGTCGAGGGAGTTTACAAGAGGAAAAGGAGGTCAGCTGAGGACACAACAAGGATATAGTAGGGACCAGCCAGGACACAACAGGGAGGACCTATCAGACGTCCCTTGGCACAGCAGCATCAGCAATACAGAGCCGGACCGTACCAGATTCCGGAGAAACTCCAATGTAATTATTGTGGGAGAATCGGACATATTTTGAGAGATTGTCGGACCCGCTTGGGTCAGTGTATGAGATGTGTCTCCGGACAGCACCTGGTGAGAGACTGCCCAATGCAGGAGATACTTCCACCTCCAGTTTAGAGATTAGCGCTTCCAGCACCGAAGCCAACTCAACAGATGACTGGACCGGGAGTACCTCGACCCCCGGGAGCAGGAGGATTTCAGAGAGGACCGCCGCTACCTACCCAGGAAGATCATTACAGGAGGGCCAGGCATGGACAACCGCAGAGGAACGGGCGAGCTTTTGTATTGGAGGTAGATAACATGGATCATGAGGTGGATGTCATAGCAGGTATTACTCTTGCTTTTACTTTTTCTGCTGTGACATTGTTTGATACGGGAGCCACCCACTCATTCATATCATCTAGTTTTATTGCCAAACATAATATTGCTTCTACACCTTTATCTAGTTGTGTTAGAATTCCTATCGGAGGAGGAGTTGTACCAGTTAGCCGAATTTGTAGATCGGGCCCTATAGTGATACGTGGCAGAGAGATGAACGCCCAACTTTTAGTCATTCCTATGCTATCTTTTGATATTGTGCTTGGAATGGACTGGCTAAGAAAGTAACACACTTTTTTCGATTATTTTGGAGGAAGCATTCTTTTTAAGGTACCAGGCCAACCTGAACTTGAGTTTGCAAGAGGGTCCACTGAAGCCATGGATGGTATTCAGCTTGTAATGGACGATGTTGTCTATCATCCTATTATTTCAGAATTTTTAGACGTCTTTCCAGAGGAATTGCCAGGACTACCCCCAGACAGAGACGTAAAGTTTTTAATTGAACTAGCACCCAGAGCAGCACCTATAGCATCGCATGTTTACAGACTGGCAAAGAAGGAAATGGATGATCTGAAGGCACAGTTAAAAGAGCTAGAGGAGAAAGGTTTTATCCGACCGAGTGCATCACCCTGGGGAGCACCAGTGTTGTTTGTACCCAAGAAGGATGGGTCAGTGTGTATGTGCATTGACTACAGAGCCTTGAATGCAGTGACAGTGAAGAACAAATATCCATTGCCATGCATTGATGACTTATTTGATCAACTCAGTGGAGCTAAGATATTCTCGAAGATAGATTTGAGATCGGGATATTACCAGGTGAAGGTACGAAAGCAGGACATTCTGAAGACCGCATTCAGAATAAGATATGGGCACTACGAGTTTTTGGTCATGCCATTTGGATTGACCAATGCTCCAGCGTTCTTTATGGACTTGATGAATCGAGTCTTCCACCACTACTTGGACCAGTTTGTGGTCGTCTTCATAGATGATATACTTGTCTATTCGAAGAGCCACGAGGAGCACGAGAAGCATCTGCGGATTGTTCTAGAGACCTTGAGGAGAGAGCAGTTATATGCAAAGCTCAGCAAATGTGAGTTCTTCTTGGACAGATTTTCATTTCTTGGGCATGTTGTTACAGGATATGGTATTTCTGTTGATCCAGAGAAGATCTCAGCAGTTGAGACATGGCATGTTCTAAAATCAGCAGCAGAGGTGAGGAGTTTCCTTGGACTTGCGGGATATTACTGATGGTTCGTGGAGAACTTCTCAAGGATAGCAGCACCTATGACTCGTTTGACTTGTAAGGATCAAGAATTTATATGGACCGACGAGTGTCAAGCTTCCTTTGAAGAGTTGAAGAAGCGACTGACTACAGCACCAGTATTGACGATTCTGTCAGGATCATGAGGTTATGTGATCTACAGTGACGTATCAGGAAAAGGCTTGGGATGCGTATTGATGCAGCATGGCAAGGTGATTGCATATGCATCTAGGCAGTTACGAGTATATGAGAAGAATTATCCGACTCATGACTTGGAACTTGCAGCCGTTGTATTTGCTCTGAAGCTATGGAGACATTACTTATATGGAGAACGAGTGGAGATCTATACAGACCACAAAAGCCTCAAGTACGTATTCACGTAGAAGGAGTTAAATATGAGGCAACGTCGATGGCTCGAGTTGATAAAAGATTTTAAGTTGGAGCTACATTATCATCCAGGCAAGGCTAACGTTGTAGCAGATGCGTTAAGCCGGAAAGCAGCAGCTTACTTCTTGACAGCACAGAGAGAATTATTAGAGAACTTGCAAGAGCTTGGCATTGAAGTGATATTATCCAGAGCAGATGGGACACTAGCCAACTTACAAGTACAATCATCATTAGTAGAGAGGATCAAGGCAGCTTTGCCTACTGACACCAGATTCAGGAGACTGAAGGAAAGGACAGAGGCCGAAGAGCAGACAGGATTGCGCATTCATGAGGATGGGACATTAAGATGTGGTGATCGTCTTTATGTTCCAAATGGAGAGATTCGACAAGAGCTGATGACAGAGGCTCATAGTTCGATATATTCTATTCATCCTGGAGGCACCAAGATATATCGTGACTTACGACAATACTTTTTGGTGGCATGGAATGAAAAGAGAGATAGCTCGCTTTGTAGCTAAATGTCTGGTATGTCAACAAGTAAAGGCGAAGCACCAGAGGACAGTAGGATTATTTCAACCACTTTCGATTCCAGAATGGAAGTGAGAGCACATCACTATGGACTTTGTCACAGGTTTTTTCAAGAGTCCGATTGGAAGAGATGCAGTATGGGTAATAGTGGACCGACTCACCAAGTCAGCACATTTCATACCTTTTAAAGTGGGTCAGTCTACAGAAGCTTTAGTTGACTTATATATGAGGCAGATTGTAAGATTGCACGGTATACCAGTTAGCATTGTATCAGACAGAGATTCGCGCTTTACATCACACTTTTGGAGAAGCATGCAATAGAGTCTTGGAACTCGTCTGAAGTTCAGTACATCTTACCACCCGCAGACATATGGACAGTCGAAGCGTACTATTCAGACATTGGAGGATATGTTGAGGGCTTGCATGTTAGACTTCGGAGGATCATGGGAGGACCACCTACATCTTGTGGAGTTTTCTTACAATAATAGCTATCAAGCGAGTATTCAGATGGCTCCGTTTGAAGCATTGTATGGAAGAAAATATAGGTCTCCTATATGTTAGAGTGACGTGGGAGAACGTCAAATTCTGGGACCAGAGTTGGTGGTCAACACTGTAGAAATAGTTAAGAAGATTCAGGGACACTTACGAGCAGCGCAAGACAGGCAGAAGCAGTGGGCAGACCTTCATCGTCGTCCCCTGGAGTTCAAAGAGGGCGATTATGTCTTTTTGAGGATATCACTGACCAGAGGCACCATTCGATTCGGGGGGCACGGCAAGTTGAGTCCAAGGTATATTGGACCATTTAACGTGCTCGAGAGAGTTGGAGAAGTGGCATATCGACTTACACTACCACCTTCACTTGAGGGAGTACATGACGTATTCCATGTGTCGCAACTCAGACGATATGTGGAAGACAGCAGTCATGTTCTCGACCATTTGGAGATCACCATTGGGCCGAGCATGTCATACCAAGAGCAACCCGTGGGAATCCTTGATCGTCGAGAGAAAGTGTTGAGGAACCAGTCTATTCCCTTGGTTCGCGTAGCATGGAGGCGTGGTACGCCAGGAGAATCAACTTGGGAGCACGAGGACGACATGCGCAAGCATTTTTCGAACCTATTCGCAGACCAAGTTATGAATTTACTTTGTTAATTTATATCTTATACCATCCTTGACATTCTATCGTGGCTTAATTTTAGTTTCGAGGACAAAATTTTTATAAGTTGGGTAGAATATAAACTCCCTATCCTAGAAATCGTATATACCCTTTTAATTATTAATTATTAATTTAATTATAGTAATTAGTGGCTAATTAGAAGAAATAGATTTTTATTAATTTTTATTTTAGGTGTTCGTGCACTTAGAGGATTTATGGGACCATTAGAAATTTTTCCGAATTTATTTCATGTAGGAGACCCCTTGAGCAGTTGCTAGCTTAATGTTATGTATTAGTGTAATTCTAGATTTTTCCTAGGAGTATATATATATATATTTATATATATATATATATATATATATATATATATATATATATATATATATATATATATATATACTTTGAAGAAAAATGTAAAAGGAAAAGAAAAGAAAAGAATGGAAAAAATAAATTATTATTAATAACTAATAACTATACTTAACTCCTACCAACAGTCAATATGATTGCTAATAACCGCTGGCCCCTTTGTAAAGTGAACCACAGCCCTTGTGAGCCATTCCCATGTAACCCCCTTAGCAAAGAAGTAGCCCCTTTTGTGATCCCACAACCCACAGCCTTTGAGAGCCAACCCGCGAGCAAACCGAACCCCCCTTCTCGCCCATATATATTATATATAAATAATTAATTCATCTAAAACCCTAAATCTAAATCATCCAAACCCTTCCTCTTCCCATCTAGACCTAGAGAGCGCCGTCACCGCAGCCGAAGAACCCCGCCAGGTCGTCCAAACCAATCCCGACGACCGCGACCCTGCGCACTGCAGAATTCCGCAGCGAGGTACCTGTGTTCCAGAGTTGTTTTCCGTCGCCTCGCTCAACCAATCGCCACCCTGTCTTTACCGGTATGCTCATCCCTTAACCCTTTTCCATATCTATGTGATAGTAGACCTCGAAAAATGCGTAACCATAGACAAAAACTGCGCTAAAGTTGGCAGAAATAGACCAAGTTCTGGGATCGCAAAAAACTACGGTGATCACCCATGTTTTTGAGTTCGTATCTCCCACCACAGAGATCCAATTCGACGATTCTTTTTGGTATGCGTAGACCACTTGACCTAGTTTAATTTTTGTTAAATAACCCTAGATTATTAACTGTTGTAGACAGAATTAAATTTGTTGGAAAACCCAGCGAACACACTTTTTTAGATTTCCAAAAGTTATGAAACGGAGCGCGCTCCACCAAACGGGACCGCCCTGCCGTATACCAAGTGTACCGAACGGTGTGCATAGCGTAACCGAAAATGTGAGAGTTCGCGAAAACTGATTCGGACGCGTGTGAGCGCCGGAATCAGCCCGTATCCGCGGACAAACCCCGTATCGCAACTTTTATGAAAGTCGTGCGCATTTTGTGCATGCTCGTCAGATTGCGATAAAACTTACGCCACTGGACTCGTGGTAATACGCTGGTCCTGTGACCCAATTTTCATACAATTCTGTGATAGTTGACCAAGTCACCAATTGGCGGGCCCTACGGTTGACTTTTTGGGCGAAATTGTGTTCGGCCCATCGGAATCCACATTTGGACATACTGTTGGGTTCGTATTGACATTTATAGTTGTTTGACCTATAATTTGTCTCATTTAGATACTATTACCCTTGGCACATTTTTTGGTGCAAAGTAGGCCACACGTGGACCCCACTTTTACCTAAAATTATCGTTTTGCCCCTGTGTCCAAATTGGACGAAAAGAAAGTGCTTTTTAGCTATTTTACTCATTCCGAAAATGTTGTTGATGTCTATTTCAGCATCCGAAGACGTTTGTTCATAGGTCATTAGTTCCAGATTCCGTGTCCTTGATATTGGACGCTTACACTTTACAGATTTCTTGCCAGGCAAGTATACCTTGCCATTGTACTGTATTTACATTCCATATGAGGCATGCATGTTTATTTCTGCTTATTTTAGTTCATTTATTTTAACTGCTATATAAATTGTGCGTCCAAGGAAACTTGGGTGCAACGACGGTGTCGTCGTACTATATTTTATTTATGTATATGCATTGGACCTAATTTATAAGACTACCCCATCTTCATAAGGCATTTATGTTTCATTGGCCATGACACTATTCTTACACGAGTGTGAGTCACATGTAGGACAAGAACTTGCGTACTCGGCTGGCTACTGGTACGTATAGGTCGTGCGACGGATAGGGATAACTGTCGATAGAAACTTTGTATGCTAGTAGAACTGGCAGTTATTAGAGGTTTATCGTATCATGGACATGACATATTTAGAGCATTGGGTGGGGAGAACAACAAGTACCGTATTTGAGCTCCTTTGCACTTTTCTCCTGTGCGCCCGAATTCTCCGCCGGAGATACGGGTGGTGATGACAACTATATATTATATACTATCAGGCAGGCCACCGGCGTTCAAAAGACAACGTGACTTTTAGGGCTCTGGATCTCCAATAGAGAACCATGCCAAATCCCAGTTTTCATCCAGATAGCTCACTTGTGGGGAAAGGTGTTCTTAACTGCATTCACTTAGACGGTTAGGCGACCCCATTGGATGTTTATATTTCAGTACATTATTGGCATATTTATATGTATCTTGTTACGTCCCTCTGAGGACCTGGTCCCTTTCTAGATATAGATGAGCAGGAGTACCCGCAGTTGTATGGACCTGGACATGATGCTACCTATCAGACTGAGGAGGTCTTACTTTCGGATTATATGTGATCCATTGCAGCTATTTAGAGATTCTAGTTGCTATTCTTTTCGAGACATTTATTCTGATATTGGAGTTTATTCTCTTCTCTCTCTTTAGTAGTTTTGGTATAGTAGATTTGCAGTGGATTTATTTCTATCCGACTATCACACTTTGAGATTTCTTATTTGAGACCACTTATTTGATATTCAGTTATTGATTTCCATTTATCTATTATTTGTGCTGTGGATGAGATATAGATTGCGTGTGACTTGTTGTGACAGTATATTACTACTGTGGATTGGATATTCATGCACTACCAAAAAAAGTCAAATTAGCGATGCCCAAAAACGTCGCTAAATGACAAAAAAACGTCGCTAAAATCGTTTAGCGACGTCATTAGCGACGTTTTAAAGTAGTCGGAAAAAACCAAGTCGCTGAACCGAAATACGTCGCTAAACGTCGCTATACCGACATTTTTTAGCGACTTCCATGAGTCGCTAAACGTAGCGACGTTTAGCGGCGCCGCGTCACTAAATAGCGACGTTCTGTAAAGTCGCTAAACGTCGCTAATTAGCGACTTATATAGCGACGTAACAGCGACGTCTTTAATGACCTGGCAGTACTGCCATGTCACCAATTTGCGACGTACAGCGACATATTTAGCGACGTTTGGCGACGTCGTTAGCGACGGCTAATGACACGTCGCTAAGTAGCGACTTGTTTAGCGACTTATAAAAACGTCGCTAGACGTCGCTAAACGTCGCTAAATACGTCGCTAAATTTACAAAAAAAGTAAAAAAAAACCTGAATTGTTCCAAGCTATTGTTCCTGTAATTTTAAATTTTTTAATTAAAAATAAACCCGGAGCAACCCTCCGTTGAATTCTATGGGTTCGCCGACCCCTTCGGTGGAACACTCAACACCGGATTAATAATATTTAATATGAATAAAAGTATACAGTCATACAATTAATACACACAAATATTATAGACAGACAATAAAAGTATCACAGTCATAAAAGTATCACAGTATCACAGTCACACAAAATGGGCATAAACAACATCACAAAATACATAATATATAAGTATCAGAGTATCACAGTAACACAAAATTCATAATATATAAGTATATGAAACATCATAGTATCAATCTCGAGGATTTCTAAAACAGGGCAGATACCAGTCCCTCAAATACTGCGCATAAACAGCGTTTATGTTATCAAGCTCCGCTATGGGTGCTGGGTGACTGGAACTCCCCGTCTGAGATACAGCCGCGATAGGTGCTGGGTGACTGGAACTCCCCGCAGGTGGTATCTCTTCCTCCTTAACAGTAGGAGGCATCACTTCCTCCTTAACAGTAGGTGTCGCTCTCTTGGGTGCCATCTGGTAAGATAGATAAAAACAAAGAATTAGCAAAGAATTAGCTATTGGACCGGAACGGAATAATTAGATGACTCACAAAGAATTAGCTGTTTGTTGCAGTATAATAATGATACCATAATATCTTATTTATATCCTACGTGTCACAAAATAAAATGATCGATACTTTAATCCTCGTATGTACCGTTCTTTCTTTTTCTTTTCTCTCCCTTTTTTATTCTCCCACTACTTCTTTTATATATATCAATAATGCTAAGTTTACTATCAAATGCTTACAACCTTCTTGTAACCCTTTCACCTCCACCTCTCTCCCAATAAACGATCGTCACGTAGCGTTTCGACCATGTTGCGACCACCCTGACAGGCTTTCATCTTTAGATTTATCAACCAAAACTTATATATTATTATTATCTTGTCAAAAAACCTAACCCTAACCCTAACCCTAACCCTAACCCTAACCCTAATATTGGAGCACTTTATACTTTTGACTTGATTTCGGCTTAGAAATAATATTTCAGAAGATATGTCATTTTTATACATTATTTGAGATAGTCTCATTATTCACGCTAAACATCCATTAGCTTCCAAGAATTTAGAAAATAAAATTTTCAAACATCAAGTTTAGAATAATGGAGTGAATTGCTTTTGTATTACTTAACTCCACCCTTAACATATTTAGAATATAACAATGAGGTTCCAAACTCATATTCATATCATTAACTAGCAGGTTGTGTGCATATCATTAATTAGCAGGTTGCAAGCCAAAATAACACTAACTTCCTCTAAATTCCACGTTGAGTCAAACGAAGGAATATAAGGCACAGTAGGATTGAGAAAGAAAAGGAATGCTACTCTCTGATTCATAACATTAACAATATATTTTTAGAAAATATATGTTCTCTCTTGAGAAAGAAAAGGAATACTACTCTCTGATTGTGTCTGTGTGTGTGTGTGTGTGTGTGTGTGTGTGTGTGTCTCTTTAGAAAATATATGTTCTCTCTTGACCAGGTCTAACCCTAACCCTAACCCCAGGTCAAAAAACCTAACCCTAACCCTAAACCTAACCCTAACCCTAATATGCGTCTGTGTGTGTGTGTGTCTGCGTATGTGTGTGTGTGTCGTGTGTGTGTCTGCGTCTGTGTGTCTGTGTGTGTGTCGTGTATGTGTGTCGTGTGTCTGCGTCTGTGTGTGTGTGTCGTGTGTCTCGTGTACCACTTGCTTTTGAGAAGATGAATCTGACCCTAACCCTAAACCTAACCCTAACCCTAACCCCAGGTCAAAAAACCTAACCCTAACCCTAACCCTAACCATAAATCTAACCCTAACCCTAACCCAGGTCAAAAAACCTAACCCTAACCCTAACCCTAAACCTAACCCTAACCCTAATATGCGTCTGTGTGTGTGTGTGTGTGTGTCGTGTGTGTGTCTGCGTCTGTGTGTCTGTGTGTGTGTCGTGTATGTGTGTCGTGTATGTGTGTCATGTGTCTGCATCTGTGTGTGTGTGTCGTGTGTCTCGTGTACCACTTGCTTTTGAGAAGATGAATCTGACCCTAACCCTAAACCTAACCCTAACCCTAACCCCAGGTCAAAAAACCTAACCCTAACCCTAACCCTAACCATAAACCTAACCCTAACCCTAACCCTAACCCAGGTCAAAAAACCTAACCCTAACCCTAACCCTAACCCTAAACCTAACCCTAACCCTAATATGCGTCTGTGTGTGTGTGTGTGTCTGCGTCTGTGTGTGTGTCGTGTGTGTGTCTGCGTCTGTGTGTGTGTCGTGTATGTGTGTCGTGTGTGTGTGTCTGCGTCTGTGTGTGTGTGTCGTGTGTCTTGTGTACCACTCCTCAGTGTCTGTGTGCGTGTGTCGTGTCTGTGTGCGTGTGTCTTGTGTCAGTGTCACATGAGAGAGAGAGAGAGAGAGAGAGATATTACCTAGAGCTCGAGGAGGAGGAGGGAGATGCCGGAGTAGCCGCAGCGGTCGGAGACCCGGTCGCCGGAGAGGTGGGGGGGCGGGGGAAATCGAAGCGTTTCAAAATTTTTGACAGATGGAGAAAAGAAAACTGAGCCCTAATTAATCAAAATTTAGCGACGTTTAGCGACGTCAAGGTAAAAACGTCGCTAAAATAAAAAAATAGCGACTCCAAAGTCGTCGCTAAATACGTTGCTAAATATTTTTGAAAGATACGTCGCTAAT
This sequence comes from Iris macrosiphon, assembly GCA_036927795.1. Taxonomy (NCBI): domain Eukaryota; kingdom Viridiplantae; phylum Streptophyta; class Magnoliopsida; order Asparagales; family Iridaceae; genus Iris; species Iris macrosiphon. The sequence continues at coordinate 97,055,552 of JAYESA010000017.1, forward strand.
TACGACGCTAAACGTCGCTAAATAAGATATATTAGCGACGTTTAGCGACCTTAATTAAACTTATAGCGATGATTAATTTAAAATCTTAATAAAAGTCGCTAAACGTCGCTAAATGTCGCCATTTAGCGACGTCTAGCGACGATATTTACGGAGTCGCTAAGTTAGCGACGTTTTTACTAGGAGTCGCTAAAATACGTCGCTAATCCCGCTTATTCTAGTAGTGATGTACAGCGTACGTGTGTATATGGTTTTCATATATTGGAGTTCGTATACATGCGGCTAGTATGCTTATGTGACCTAGTCTACGTATTTTGGGACTGGAGCGTAACAGATGTGCAGGCGGTCGGGGTTGAAGTGCAGGCGACTGGCAGTAGGGGTGTTGGTCTAGTCGGAGGCAGTGGTGGCTGGTCGGGAAGGATGTGGGGCGGTCGGGATTGATCGACTAGGGTTTAGGGAAGATGAATGAATAGTAATTACTTAGGGTTTTGAGGTTGAATATGTATATTTATATGTAGAAAGTTTCTGGGCTGGCCTTGAGGCTTGGACCGGCCAGGACTCATGGAAGTGGGGGCTGATCCACATGAAAAGGAGCACGTGGGCTGGGTTAGGTCCTGCTTGAGGTAGAATTGGCCTTTAATTTAACAATTGAACATGATAATTCCTAATGCGTCGAAAATATATTGAACTAGATTTTGGGTGGTACACAAGAGTCGTGGCATAGCAGGCTTGGTGTAGACTGATACCCTAATTTGGGTACTTGGGATTTCGGTTATGGTTGTTCCTCAATTTAAATAAATCCTACATTTGACGAGTGGGTTTACAACCAGTCGGGACAGGGAGTATGTAGTGTAGATATGTGATCATACCTTCCTTGTGCATGTCTTATTCCTTGAATAGTGTTAATCATACACTGCATGTATGATTAACCAGGCCATTATCCATATGCAATTTTCTAAGCCGATCATATGTTAAAGTTTGTACTCACTCACTTAGTAGTAGTATTTCTTATTCATTCCTATGATGCTCATTCTTGTATTTATTTCCAGTATTCCTATATTGCATATCTCTTGTACCTTTATATTGTATCTTGTATATTCGCTCTATTTACTATTACATAGTTTATATCATTTATTGGAACTGCTGTTAGAGATGTACTTTGCTCCTTTCCTGACTGAATATATTTTTCCCATATGACACTGAGGAGTGGTACCCCACTCACTACAGGCCTCAGGATGTCGTAGGCTTAGAGCCAGAGATCTTGGCTTAGGAGGGTCTCATCCCGACTGAGACAGATCACCCAAGGCTTGTAGTACATTAGTTAGACTCTTTTGTACTGGATTTGTCTCCAATATAATGTTATTATTATTTCTTTGTTTTGACTCATTGGATATTATTCGTCTTGTGAGCTTTATTGTGACTCTCCTGTTCTTTTATCATATTCAAGCAAATTTTCCATCTTATAGATCTATGATTTGAGTATTCATATTTTATTATTATATCTTGAATGCTAGATAGATAGTTTACCCATACAGTATTTTACCGCCGATGCTGCAGCGTAGGATGGGCGTTGTTCACTACTCGTGCCCCTACACCGGGTGTGGATCTTGACACATTTTTAGTGGTGGCCCATGCTGGTCTTCGAGGTCATAATTTGTGCGATTCGTAGTGGTGCTCTGATTTGAGTGCTATTACGAGTCTGTTTCAGGATATAGGCTATAGGTTATAGGCTATAGGCAGAGAATACTCATTCACATCTAGAAAAAACTATATTGATTTATTTCAACTGTTCTCCCTTGATATTAATATTTGATCTTTAACTGTCCTTCCTTGAAAGCTTTACATCATGTGCCATATTAATTCTTTTCTTTCGCTTTGCCTTAGGATGCCGCCTAAGACTAGATCATAGTTGAGAGGAGAATTTTTTGAGAGATCTGCGACTTCTCGGGGGCCTGCACCAGTCACTTCTCCGGTGATTGGCGTATCAGCTGCGTTCGGGGGTCCACCTCCAGCTCAGAGGACTGTTCCAGTTGTGTCTGAGGGACTTCCACCTCCACCTTTCGTACCGACAGATGTGACTCAGGTGTTCAGATTATTTTGCGAGATGATAGAGGATCAGAGGGCCTAATCCGAGGCACACCAGAGGCAGACTGACGTGTTATGGCAGTTCATTGAGAGTGCTTATCAGCTTTCCCTTGCTGCAGTAGAGAGAGGAGTTCCGGTTCAGCAGCAGGTTATTACGTAGGTTGCCCAGCTTTAGCCGGATAATATTCATGACTTCAAGAAGCTGGAACCTCGGGTCTTCAAGGGGACTGAAGGCATCGTCTATGCTGATGATTGGCTCGAGGATATTGAGCATCTCATGAGGGTATCTCATCTTACTGAGAATCTGAAGGTTGAGGCAGTAGGACTTCAGCTGTTCGACATCGCCCGTATTTGGTTCAGGAATGAGCCGCTTCTTGCTGATGCAGGATAGTCTTGGAAGGTGTTCAATGACCTCTTCAAGAGAAAGTTCTTTGCTCGAGCGGACAGGTTAGACTTGGGGAGGCAGTTTGAAGGCCTTACTCAGGAAAGCATGTCTATGGAGGAGTACATCGTAGAGTTCGGTAGGCTGAGCCAATTTGCGGAGTATTTGGTGAGGGAGATGGAGGTTCGAGCTATCCATTTTTGCAAGGGTCTGAAATGGGAACTAAAGATCATCATTCGTCTTTTTATGAGACCTATTCGTAGATACTTACGGAGGCACGCAAGGTTGAGCGGGATTTAGGCTTGAAACCCAAGAGAGATCACTATTCTTTTCTGGGGGCTAAAAGCAGCACAGTGAATGCTAAGCGTCCTCATTTCCAATCCAGGCCTTTTCAGTAACCGTAACAATACCAGACTCCAGCTAGGGTACGGTTTCACCAGGCACCGCAGCAGCAGAGATAGTCACAGAAGCTTCCTGCCACTACTGCAAGAAGCCCGGCCACATCTAGGAAGTTTGCAGAAAGAGGTTAGGATTTTGTTTATATTATGATGTCGAAGGGCATCAGCGGAGAGAGTGCCCTTCCAACCCTCGTCGTTCTGTTCAGGGAGCAGCTCCAGCTCCGAGGACACAGACGAAGCCACCTATAGTACAACCGAGGGGACCACCGCTTCCGACCCAGCAGCAGCATTAGGGAGGTGCACGTCAAGGATGAGCATTTGCTATGACAGTCGAGGAGGCTGAGCCCACCGTAGATATCATCGCAGGTTCTGTTCTTCTTGATTTTATTCCACCTTTAGCTTTATTTGATAATGGTGCTTTTTATAGTTATGTATCTATTTCTTTTGCTCTGAAGCATCGTTTGGTAGCTGAGTCTTTGTTTAGCACTTGCAAGATCATGACCAGGGGAGGCATTATCCTGATTAGTGATATTTGTAAGGATCGAAGAGTTACTCTAGGAGGCTGGGAGTTGAGTACGTGTATACTTGTAATGTCACTTCCGAACTATAATATTGTACTCAGGATAGATTAGTTGAGTAGGCACCATGCTAGTATAGATTGCAGAGGAGGTAGAGTTTTGTTTAGCCCTCCAGGAGAGCCAGAGTTTGAGTTTGCTAGAGGACCTACAGAGTAGAGAGAAGACATTATCTGTGGAGCTATAGTGGAAGACAAGAAGTTGTCGCATCCTTTGATAGCAGAGTTCTTGGATATATTTTCTGAGGAATTGCCATGATTGCCGCCAGACCGAGATGTTAAATTCTCTATAGACTTAGTGCTAGGTGCAGAACCAATTTTGTAACATGTCTATAGAGTGAACAACAGCGAGGTGGTCGAGCTGAGGAAGCAAGTGGATGAATTACAGGATAAGGGGTTTATCAAAACCAGTTCTTCATCGTGGGGAGCCCCGGTATTGTTTGTACCAAAGAAGGATGGATCGGTGTGCATGTGCATCGATTATAGGGCATTGAATAATCTCACTATCAAGAATAAATATCCGTTGCCATGGATTGATGACCTGTTCGATCTGTTAAGTGGCGCCAAGGTGTTTTCCAAGATAGACTTGAGATCAGGCTACCACCAGATGAAAGTGAAGCCAGAGGACATTCTGAAAACTGCTTTTAGGACTCGGTATGGCCAGTATGAGTTTATGGTGATGTCGTTTGGGTTGACTAATGTCCCGGCAGTATTTATGAATTTGATGAACAAGGCGTTCCACCAGTACCTTGACAAGTTCGTGGTGGTGTTCATCGATGACATACTCATATACTCGAAGATACCGGAGGAGCACGAGGAGCATTTACGGATTGTGTTGGATGTTCTGAGGAAGGAGAAGCTGTATGAGAAGATGTCTAAGTGTGAGTTCTTCCTGGACAAGGTAGAGTTCTTAGGATATGTTATGATTGATAATAGAATTTTAATAGATCCAAAGAAGATCACAGCAGTGGAGTCTTGGAAGAGCCCGAGTTCGGTGGCAGAGATCAGAAGTTTCTTGGGTCTAGCAGGCTAATACAGAAAGTTTGTGCAAGATTTTTCAAGGATTGCCGAGCCGATGACTAGACTTACCAGGAATGATGTAGAGTTTATTTAGACAGAAGAGTGTCAGGTTGCTTTAAGGATTTGAAGACGAGGTTGATGTCTGCTCCTATTTTGACGTTGCCATCAGGGTCAGGAGGTTTTACTATTTTTAGTGATGCATCGGGAAAAGGTTTGGGTTGTGTTCTTCAGCAGAATAGGAAAGTGATTGTCTATGTATCCAGGAAATTGTGTCCTCATGAGAAGAACTATCCTATCCACGATTTAGAGTTGGCAGCAGTCATCTTTGCCCTAAAGTTGTGGAAATACTATTTGTACGAAGATTTTGTAGAGATCTTTATAGAGCACAAGAACTTGAAGTACGTTTTCACTCAGTAGGAGTTAAACATGAGGCAGCATCAGTAGCTGAAAATGTTCTCTTTAAAAAGGTCGCCTTGACCGGGCTCTTTACCGTAGAACCTTTACCCGTTCAACTGGAGCACAGTTAACTAATAAAGGATTTTTACATATCTTTGCAGTATCATCCTGAAAAAGTCAATGTAGTTGTTGATGCCTTGAGCAGGTATCCGGTAGCTATATTATTGATACAGGATCGATATTTGTTGGATGACTTGGAGAGCTTGGGCATTGAGGTGATAGTTCTTAGTTTTTTCATGCAGATATAGGGGTTACAAATACACTCAGAGTTGATGGACAAGATCAAGGCAGCTCAGTATGAGGATGTATCTCTCAGAAACATCAGAGCTTAGGTGAGAGAGGGATTGGAGGATGATTTTACCATTGCTGAGGATGGTTCTTTACGGCATGGTGTTAGATTATGTATGCCTAGTGGGGAGCTGCGTGAGGAGGTATTGCAGGAAGCACATCGCTCTCAGTATTCCATGCATCCAGGTGCCAACAAGATGTATCGAGATATGCGAGAGAGTGTGTGGTGGTATGGCATAAAGAGGGAAGTGGCACAGTTTGTATCCAGATGCTTAGTGTGCCAGCAGGTGAAAGCCGAAAGGCAGAGGCCAGGTGGTTTACTTCAGCCATTATCTATTCTAGAGTGGAAGTGGGAGCACATTACTATAGATTTTGTGTCTGGACTTCCATGATCTCCAGAAGGAAAAACGCAATTTGGGTCATCGTTGACAGGTTGACCAAGTCGACCCACTTTTTGCCTTTCAAGGTAGGTATGTCTACAGAGAAGCTGGCAGAGATGTATGTGAGGCAGATCGTTATGATACATGGGGTTCCCGTTAGCATAGTCTTGGATCGGGATAGTTATTTTACTTCTTATTTTTGGAAGAGTTTGCAGGCGAATTTGGGCACCCAGCTCAAGTTCAGTACTGCATATCATCCCTAGACAGATAGAAAGTCAGAAAGGACCATTCAGACTCTTGTGGATATGCTACGTACCTTTTTACTAGATTTTAGAAGATTTTGGGAGGACCATCTCTATCTGGTAGAGTTTGCTTATAACAACGGCTACCAGGATAGTATAGAGATGTCACCATTTAAGGCTCTGTATGGTCGAAGATGCCGTACTCCCTTGTTATGGGATGATGTTGGAGAGAGAGCTTGGTTAAGGCCAGAGATGGTTGTGGATGTAGCAGAGAAGGTTAAGTTTATCAGAGACAGACTTTGAGTGGCGCAGGATAGACAGCGGCATTGGACCGATAGCCACCAGAGACCTTTAGAGTTTGAGGTATAGTTTTAGATTTTGTTTTATGCTTGATATTGGTTGTTTGTTATAGATTAGGTTCTTAAGGTTGTATTTTGTTCTAGGTTGGTGGTTTGGTGTTTCTGAGAATTTCTCTGACACGAGGCACGATTCGTTTCGGTGGAGGCATGAAGCTTAGTCCGCGATTCATCGGACCTTTCACTATTCTTGAGAGGATCGGTGCAGTTGCTTACAGACTAGACTTGCCACCTGTATTGGAGGGAGTTCATAACGTGCTTCATGTGTCGCAGTTGAGATGGTACGTGGCAGATCCTAGTCACGTATTGGATCACTCGGAGATAGAGGTGGGCCCTACTTTTAGCTATCCAGAGCAGCTAGTTGAGATTCTGGATCGGAGAGAGAATGTGCTAAGAAACCAGACCATTCCCTTGCTACGCGTCGCATGGAGGCACCACTCTCCGGGGTAGTCTACCTGGGGGAGAGAGGATGAAATGCGAGAGCGTTACCCATATTTGTTTGTGCCTTGAGGTATGTTCTTTCCTGATTTTGTTCTATTTTATTTTTTGGGGGTAGTTTCATCTTTGAATTTTGAGTACAAAATTATTTTAGGGGGGGTAGACTTGTCACTACCATATTTTCTAGGAAAGGATATTTTGTTCATTTCATAATTAATTAAATATTATGCATGTTGAATATTTATTTATTGTATTATTTATTTATTGTTAGATGTTAGATTTTATTTTAGACTTGTGTTAGTGGACCTAACTAGTTTAGATTAGATCCATAGACCAATATTTAATTCTAGTTGAAATTGAACCCAATAAGAAGCTCAATCATTAGGAGGATGATTAATTAAGTTAAACCAATTAGACTAGAACCTTCCCTTCTTAATTATTTTTTCATGATAAGCTCCAAGGGATATTTTAGACTTTTTCATAGTAGCTTGGGGAAGGAGAAAGGGGCCGGCCATAGTATAGAATAGAGAAAAATTTCTCTCTCTTTATTTTTTATTTCAAATCTAGATCTAGAATTTTTTCTTCTAAATTTCTTCATTCCCACATCAAATTCTATCCTAATTTCTTTCTAATTCTTTCCCAAATCATCATTAGAGGCCATTAGAAAAAGAAGGAAGCAATGATCTATAAGGAGAAAACAAGGATCTACAAGGAAGAGCAAGAATCTATAAGTTGAAGGCTATTTTCACTCAATTTGGAGGTTCATTGGGAATCCATCTCCCAATAGATACAATTCAATTTTTTCCCTCTAATTAGACTCTAAATATATATTTTAATTATTAGAAACTATCCCATATGCTATGGCTACCCATAGGAATTGGAATTAGGTTCAAAGGAGGCCTATGGAGAAAGTTATTTGGTATTTTGTGTCAATTTTGGGAGAATTCCGAGATTAACACATCTTGTATTTGTCAATAGGTCAATTAGACTAAATTAACATGTGTTTGATTATATGTGTCTAGTGTCGTGTCCACAATTGGATACATGTAGGTTTTATCCCGACAATTTGGAGATACGGATTGATTTGGGGGTTTTCCCCCGACACGGGGGTTTGAGAATGTCATATTTTGACACACACACGTAGATGAGTAGTTAGCTTTTCGTATTGTTCATAATTATAATTTAGACTTGCTCGTGTCCATTGGGGTATATTTGGCTGTGTAGTGGACCGTGTCGCAAGCGTATCATAGATCTAGTGTGATACGGGTGCGGTGCACTTCACTTGTTTGTTTTATTTTATTTTTAATTCAATTGTCTTGATTATAGATATATGTATATATATATTTACATGAATGATCAATAATTCTTATTGATGTGTTGGTGATCATGGGAGAGTAGGAGTTCATGTGCATCTCTAGCATGGTTATATGTATATATATGTATTATGGTATTATATATATATGTGTGTGTGTGTGTGTGTGTGTGTGTGTGTGTGTGAGCTAGAAGGGAGAAGAAACCATGAAAAACTGTGAAGAAATCAATAAAAAACAGGGAGAAAAGCAATGAAAAGCAGAAAGAAAAAGCAGCAGCAGAAAAGCTGAGAAGAAGCAGCAGAAAGCAGAAGCAGCAACAGAAGCAGCAGAAAGCAGAAGCAGCAAAAATAAGCGGCAGCAGAAGCAGAAAGCAGCAGCGACAAAGTTTAAATAAGCTGTAGCTTATTTGATAAGCTGGTAAGTTAGTAAGTTAGTAAGTTAATATAGCTTAATTAATAAGCTAGTAAGTTAGTAATATATATATATATATATATATATATATATATATATATATATATATATATATATATATATATATATATATATACTAACTTATTAACGATATATACATAACCCACTAGCTTATTAATATAAACTAATATGTATATGTATATATATATAAGATTAATTAGTTTATATTAATAAGATAGTAGGTTATGTATATATATATATATATATATATATATATAAGATTAATTAGTTTAAATTAATAAGCTAGTAGGTTATGTATATATCGTTAATAAGTTAGTATATATTATATATGAGATATATATTAATAAGTTAGTATATATTATATATGAGATATATATATATATATAATATATATACATAACCTACTAGCTTATTAATTTAAACTAATTAATCTTATATATATATACACATACACACACACACACACACACACACACACACACACATAAGCACTAGTTAATATTAGTTAGTATTATTTCTAGATTACCATGAGATACACCAAGGTAATGAGAGTGAGATATCTTGGGTACGGGTATTGAATATCCGAAAGGGTATGTTAGTATATAGTTTAGTATAGTTTAAATACATATTAATGTATAGTGAGGTGTATGGGTAGTATTTATAAGTTAGATATTGAATTACCTTTAGATACCAAGGTAATGTCAAGGTATAGAGTTTTACTCAAGGTATTGAGTTTGCACATCAAGATGGAAGTGTAGGTGGTGTGATACCACTTTTGGTTCAAAGCCAAGGTATCCACTTAGCATTAGTTTAGTTAGAAGTATTATATATTGTTGTTTGTATACATATTATATTATTTTCATATCTAATAAATTACGTATCTTATGATACGATATCTTGTTGGGTTCCTAGTATCCTAGTATAGCTAGTATGGCCTAGTTACATAGTGTATGGATCTAATATCCTAGAGATGGACTCATAGAACCTAAAAATAGCTAGTTTGACCAGTTTGACCTAGAGTTGACCTAGTTTGACTGTTTTGACTTAGAAATGGCTTTATGACCTAGAATTTGACTAGTTTAACTTATTTTTATTCCAAAACCTAGTATCGATGTAATATTCCATATTTAGGTCTTCGAGGCACCGTACCGGACATCTTTGATACTGTTTACCGGATTTCAGGCAAGTACATTCTCTGATAGTTTCTCATTTATGATATCCTCTAGGTCTTTTGTACTTATTGTAGATATCCTTGATTTTTTGACACAATGGTTACACGGATTGGTATATCCGGATCTCGTTATGATATATTATTCCTTGGTATTTATGGTGTATCTTATGTAAGCCTTATTTCTTGTTCTTCTTGTACATGTATAGATAATGATTCTTGCGGAGACTTGCTACCTACCCAGAGAATCCTGTGTCATAACGTACTATGGTTGGATCCACTATAACAGTTGGAGGCGGGGAGTATGTAGTATAGATATGTGATCATACCCTCCTTGTGCATATATTGTTCCTTGAATAATGTTAATCATACACCGCACATATGATTAACCAGGACATTATCCTTGTGCAAGTTCCCAAGCCGATCACTTATTAAAGCTGGTACTCACTCACTTAGTAATAGTATTTCTTGTTCATTCCTATGATGCTCATTCTTGTATTTATTTTTAGTATTACTATATTGCATATCTCGTGTAACTTTTTATTGTATCTTGTATATGAGTGTTACAATAAGTTCGATTGGAAGGTTCAATTCGCTCTATTTACTGTTACATAGTTTATATTATTTATTGGAACTGCTGTTAGAGATGTACATTGCTCCTTTCTTGACTGGATATATTTTTCCCATATGACACTGAGGATTAGTACCCCACTCACTACAGGCCTCAGGATGTCGTAGGCTTAGAGCCAGAGACCTTGGCTCGGGAGGGTCTCATCCCTACTAAGACAGACCCAGGACTCGTAGCACAGTAGTTAGACTCTTTTGTACTGGATTTGTCTCTAGCATATTGTTAATAGTATCTTTTGTTTTGACTCATTGGATATTATTTGTCTTGTGGGCTATATTGTGACTCTTTTGTTTTTTTATTATATTCATGCGATTGTTCCATCTTATAGATCTATAATTTGAGTATTCATATTTTATTATTATATCTTGAATGCTAGATAGATAGTTTACCCAAACAACGTTCTATCGTCGATGCTGCGGCATAGGCTGGACGTTGTTCACTTCTCGTGTTCCTACACCTGGTGCGGGTCTTAACATCTCTCGTTAACCGCATTGGGAGGGGAAGACAATTACTAGATGCTTGGGCTACTTCACATGCGCTATATATATATATATATATATATATATATATATATATATATATATATATATATATATCCTTATTTACGTAGAAATACTGTATCCGGAGTCATAGTATTTACTGTGTGACTCTGTGCTCGGAGATACAGTACGCACCTTGTGTCTTTGTGCCTCGGAGCTACGAATTTATATTTGGAAAGCCCATGTGTCGAACGTTGTCTTCAAGTTGTGTCTCACTTAGGTGGTTATTCTAGGTTACACCAGCGTATCACTTGTTTCTATTTTGTTTTACTATGTCATGCTATTTTTGTACCTCTTTACGTCCCTCTTGTTGGTCCATCCGGTCTCAGTCAACTTAATTTTGATAGTTAACTAAACCATGCATTGATATTTCGCATCTGAAGCCTCAACACTGCTATTGCATGTCGTCTGTATTGTGTCAATTTAAATGTATTCTTTTATTTATTTGAGTCTAGGACTGATGTACCCTGAGTCTCACTAGAAAAACCAAGAATCTATAAACTAAATGCCTAGTCCACTCAAATAAACCAAAGAACCTATCCACCAAATCAGGACACATTCATTTACAAAGTCTACCATACTAGGAGACCGAACTCGTGCCGAACTTGGACCAAACTCGGATACCCTTTTGGTATGAAATCAACCAGTTCAATAGCTCCTGATTTCTTGGCCCAACGGTTAAAAATTTGAATTAAACCCTGACCGAATTCTGTTTGCCTATAACCTATAAATAGGATTGGAATTATCATTCTTACTCACTCAACCAATCAAATATTCTTAAGTATTATATCCTATTGTGAGAAAATCTCTAAGCCTTAACTTTTCTATCCCAAAGAACAACTCTCTATCCTTCTTAGTGCCAAGTGCGATATCGATATAGAAGTCTTCTGAGTTGTAAAGAGCTTTGTTCGATCAGTTACTCTCTCTCTCTCTCTAAGCTGTGAAGTTGTGAGACTTCGGATCAAAACTCGTGGTGTAAAGAAGTGGCAAGCCTTCGGATCAAAGCTTGTGATTCACTATTCATGATTATAGTGGAGAAACTCCGAGCTTGAGTTCTCGGGACTGGACTAGTCCTCTCAGAGGAAAACCAATATATATCTTGGTGTTTGTGTTTGCTTTTTGTCTCTACTTTACTACTTTACTGTCTTTATATACACTGTTAGTTAGCAACTGCCTTTATTCTGATAACCTTAAATTGGATAGATTATTCCGCTACATTATATTTACCCCCCTCTAGAGTTGCCTCACGTTCCTTCAATTGGTATCAAAGCTAGTTCTCTTGATATTTGACTTAACATCCTAAGAGACTAATGGCAACTGTTAGATCCCTCCACACCAACAATGGTGAAGGTCGGTCCACAAATAGGCTACCTATATTTGACGGTACTAACTACACATACTGGAAGACACACATGAGCTTCTACCTAAAGTTACTTGATTTTGACCTTTGGGCTGTAGTAGTAGAAGGATACAAGAAGCCACCTAGAATAGTCATAGATGGTAACCTTGTAGGGAAAGCTCATGATAAGTACAGAGACACTAAAAAAAATAAGCTAGTCTTGATGCTAAAGCTATTAACGCTCTATTTTGTGTTGTAGACAGAATTGAATTTAACAGGGTCTCTACTTGCGAAACTTCGCACGAAGTATGAAAACTTCTTGAGGTCACTCATGAAGGAACTTTTCAAGTGAAGAAATCAAAAATAAGTCGTCTAACACAAGAGTATAAAGCATTCAAGATAAAGCAAAATGAGACGATCACTCAAATGTTTATGAGATTCCTCGACATCGTCAACCCTCTATTATTACTCAGCAAGGAGTACAACAATTACTAGAAAATTCGCAAAGTACTCAGAGGACTCACCAAGAACTGGAATTCTAAGGCCACCATAATCATAGAAGGGAATGATCTTACCACGATGACCCTCGAGATGCTCATAGGCAAGTTGATGACTCACGAGCTGGATCTCAAGGAATTTGAAGAACCCACTCCCAAGGAGAAGATGATCGCTCTTAATTCACATCACAAAAAGGTCACCAACTCCAACTCTGACGATAATGAGTCTCAAGATAAGAAAGTTACCCTGACTACAAGAAACTTCAGGAAATTTATAACGATTGAGAAATCAAAGAAGAAGGAGCCAACTGACAACAGTGATGAATAGCCTATATGCTACAACTGTAAGAAGATAGGGCATATAAAGAAAGATTATCCAACCCTAAGAAAAGAAAATTGCCATAATTACGCATCCATAAGAACATCATCACGAAAATATACAAACACTAGTATTTGGCACGAAAGTAAAGCTAGTGAATCCGAAGAAAAAAATCCTCGAGAAGCAGCAAACCTATGCTTCATGGCGTTAGTTGATCAGGTAACTGATAATGAATCTTATGATGATTTTATTTTTGATGAACTAGATAATGCTTTTAGTGATCTGCTTGATAATTTTAGAAAACTTATAAATAAGTACAAGCATGCTAAGAAAGATGTTCAAGATTGTCAAGCTGAAATAAAGAGATTAACATCTCTGCTAAGTGAAGTAAAGGATACCTCAAACGATTCAGACGAGAATTCTATACTTAAGCTTAACCTCCACGAGGCACTTTCCAGTCTTACAAGAGCTCTCAGGAGAACGCTAAACTTAAGAAAGAACTCAAATATGAAAAAAAGAAGTATTCTATTGCTACACGTAGAATAAATGATCTCACTGCTAAATATGATGAAGTATATGCTACCTCTAAAAATTTAGAGATTAGATTGGGTAAATAGGTCGAACAAACCTCCACCCAACCTAACACGAGACACGTAGCAAGAAATAAGAACACTCACAGTTATGCTCCTACCTACATGCATAATAGTTCATGCAATCATCATGCACATATAATCAAACACAATCATGCATTCTATTATAGATATCCATGAAGACTACAAAGAAATGTTAAACACAATCATGCATTCTATCCACATAGACTACAAGGAACTGCTTCACACAATCATATCTACCATGCTGCACCAAGCATCAATCACACAATTATATGCCACTATTGTGGTAAGAAATGACATATATCTAGATTCTGTAGAACAAAAAAATTAATAGATATGAATGTTTATGCATGGGTACCAAAAACTAATACAACTGGACCCTCAAGGAAATGGGTACCAAGGGTTACATCTATAACTCATTTTGTAGGTGGACCAACCCTCTTATGCTAGAAGCAAGTAGATTCTCGATAGTGGTTGCTCACGACATATGACTGGTGATGCTAACCTATTTGCAACGCTATCGATGAAAAAATAAGGTTATGTCTCCTTCCGCAATGACCTCAGAGGATACATTATTGGTAATGGTAATATAGGTGTTCCTCCCTATCATGTCATAAAAGGCATCTATCTAGTAACGAAATTAAAACACAACCTACTCAACATCAGTTATCTAGCTGACCATGGTTATGGTATTAACTTCGTTAAAAATAAATGTTCTATTTATGAAAGATACACTGGTAAGGTTATCTTTGAAGGGATCAGAGAAGACAATATTTTTTTTTTCTATCCTGCAAAAGACACTGACAATACAGGCAAATATCTAAACGCCAACAAAGATAATAGATGGCTATGGCATATGTGTCTTGGACACGCAAACATGGACACTATTGCAAGATTATCTACAAAAAAACTCGTAAGAGGCTTACCAAAGGTTACTTTTAAGAAAGATATGAATCAATCAATGTTACATTTGATGAACACAACACTCAAGCACTAAACGAAAGCAACGATGAAATTAGTCAACCCGCAACCAACAAAACATCAGAAGATACAAATAATACAAGTCATCTGAAAAGTCTGGCAAAGAGACTAAAGTTCTCCACAGATCATCCTGAGGACTTAGTAATAGGTGATGTATCGAAAGGTGTAAGTACACGTTCCTCAAATAGAGATATCATTGCAAATTTTGCTTTTATTTCTCAAGTAGAACCTAAAAATGCTGATGAAGCTTTTGCTGATGAATTTTGAATTTTTGCTATGCAAGAGGAACTCAACCAATTTGAACGCAATCATGTTTGGGAACTTTTTCCTAAACCTAATAATTATCCGATCATTGGTACTAAATAGATTTTCTAAAATAAATTAAATGAGGATGGTTCAGTTACACGTAACAAAGCACATCTCGTAGCTCAAGGATACAACCAAGAGGAAGATATCGACTATGATGAGACTTATCCTCCTGTTGCTAGACATGAATCTATCCGAATGCTTTGAGCTTTTGCTAGTTTTTATAACTTTAAACTTTTTTAAATGGATGTTAAAAGTGCTTTTCTAAATGGAGTTATCAAAGAAAATACTTTCGTTAAACAACCCCCTGGTTTTGAAGATTTTAAACACCATGACCACGTATTCAAGTTACGAAAGGCTCTATACGGACTCAAACAAGCCCCTCGTGCTTGGTATGAACGTCTTAGATTCTTTCTTCTTAGAAATGATTTTTCAAAAGAAAAAATTGATACTACCCTTTTTATAAAAATTTCTGTTGATTCTTTGTTATTAGTGCAAATATATGTTGATGATATCATATTTGGATCTACTAATGAGATGCTATGTAATGAGTTTGCTAAGTGTATGGAGAGTGAATTTGAGATGAGCATGATGGAAGAACTGACTTTCTTCCTAGGAATGCAAATCAAGCAAGATTCACAAGAAATTTTTATCCATCAGGCTAAGTACACGAATGATTTACTCAAAAAGTTTGACATGGACAATGCAAAGCCTATCGGAACTCCAATGGCAACATCCACCAAGCTTGACCTTGATAAAAGCAGTAAACCAATAGACATACGTAAGTATCGAGATATGATTGATAGTTTGTTATATCTAAGTGCTAGTCGTCCAGACATTATATTTGTTGTATGTCTTTGTGCTAGATATCAGGCTAATTCTAAGGAATCACATTTGTGTGCAGTTAAGTGTATCCTCAGATACCTTAAAGGGACTTTGACGGTAGGCTTATGGTATACCAAAATTACGTCATTTGACCTTGCTGGTTACTTGGATGCTAATTTTGCTAGATGCAAAGTCAATCGAAAAAGCACCAGCGGCATGTGTCATTTCCTAGAAAAGTCTCTAGTCTCCTAGTTTAGCAAAAAACAAAATTCTATTGCATTATCAATAACTAAGGCAGAGTATATCACTGCAGGACGTTGTTGTGCTCAAATTTTGTAGATGAAGAAAACCCTAGAAGACTTCAATCTGCACTATAAGAATATTTCTATTTTCTGTGATAACACTAGCACCATTAATCTCACCAAAAATCCAGTATGCCACTCACGCACTAAGCACATAGAAATTTGTTATTATTTTTTAAGGGATCATTAATCACACGGAGATATTTGTTTAGAATATGTGGACACAAAATATCAATTAGCAGACATCTTTACTAAATCTTTAGCTGAAGATCAATTCAACTTTATCCGTCGAGAATTAGGTCTTTTGGATTCTGATAAAATATAAGAATCATAAGATGCTTTACACATTTTTTGTCACATATTTTAAAGTATTAAATTTTTTGGATACAAGCCGAAAGGGCCCTTCTGTCAACAAGGTGTAAATAACCTAAGCGACACGGTATTTAAGTATCTTCGGACCCCCGGTAGCTGGGATCCGGCCCCTACAGCTACTCCGAGATGATTTAAACTCTTAAAAGCATACGATTTAAGTTCAGCACTTATTATTCTGTATTCATATCAAGTCAAGAAAGGCATAATATCGATTAAAGTTACATTGAGATTCTGAAATAAATGTCAACAGAATTTGGACCGAAGACGGGCCGTGCTTGGACCGAACTCGGGCCGAGCTCAGACCGAACTCAGTTAGTTTAATTACAGAATATGCTATGTCATTTAATTCTCTTCCTAATTTGGATTTTTTCTACTCTATATATTGATCATTTTGCTGCTCATTGATTCAGACCAACGAAAAATCTTTTCTTCTCAACAAATAACCTTAGCTTTTCCCCATATATTCTCTCCCAATGGCCCCTAAAAGGAAACAAGATTCCTTTTTTGACTCTCTTTTCGGTCCTATTATGCCAAACATAGGTGAATTCGATAGTTCACTTTTCGAAGCCTCAAAATTTTAAATGATTGATTTAATGATTTTTCCAAAAGACACATCTGTTTTGGCCATCCTATTGATTTTACTTCTCAACACAAAGGCTATGTACCTACTTTTCAGAAACTTTAACTTGAAGAATTTGTTCCAACCCGTACATTTACACCAATCCTATCAAAATATTCTATTATAACTTAACATATGAATATTATATTATTTTATCTATAGTTTATGGCATTCTAATTGAATTTGATGCAGATGACTTGGGTAAAATCCTACGCATTTTCGCTGATGGATAACCCTTAGTCAACATCACGCAAGTTCAATTTGATCATGACTTAACCCTAGATTCTTTCAAGAATATCCTTTGTCACCCTCTTGAATGTCCACTGGGTAAATTTTATGCTAGATACTTGAATGGTCACTTCTTTGAAATGCATCACATTATCTTTTTAACTTTTCTACCTAAGAATATTTACTTTGATGAGGTCTCTTATCTAGAAATGTCAGCTTTATATCATTTCTATTTTGGCATTAACTTTAATATTCCACAGACCATCTTATCTCAAATAGTTCAATATCGCAAGAAAGGACGTGAACTACTATACGTTATGTACTTGCCAATCATTTTTAGCTATTTTGATATTCCTTTAGATACTTGTCCAAATATTGAGGAACCTTTATACCTTAATCGAATTCGGAGAATTAAGCCAACTATGCTTTTACCTTATAACTCATCATGAAACTCCAACACTCATCTTGTTGATTTTGTCCCTCCTGCTGATGACCAATCGCAAAAATTAGGTCTATTTTTACTCTTTTGTGTGATCGCTTCTACCAAGAAGATATACGCGATCGTGCTACTGATCATCGCTAAACTCTTTAGACTCAGGCTCTTAGCAACACTTTGATAGACATTTAGTACACCCTATCGAAGCACCCAGCCGGACCTTTTCAGATTATCCTGAATCTAAATCAATAAGGATTTCTTATTGATCACCCATATGTTCAGCGATATTTGGATCAAGCTGATGCCTTCTTTGATCCAAACAGAATACTTGAACCAGATGATGAAGATGAAGAAAATGATAACTAGTTACTCAATTGATTTGAATGTTAAAAATTTTACTTTGAGATGTTCTACTATGATGTTTCCATTACACATCAACTTCTGTATATTTTTTTTTAAATGAATAAAAGTTTAAATATAAATTTTTCTTTTGTCATTATATATATTATCCTGTATACTATTTACTCTCTTATTTTTTTTGTCATCTCACCGATTTCGGAGGAGCGTGCCATTTAGATCAAATGACAATGGGGGAGAAAGAATATATGATACTAGCATACAAGACGATACTTGACAAACGTTGTCTTCAGCATATCAACCGCTCCACAGTTACGGGGGAGCCTTATATATCAAAGACTTGCCGTATCATTCATAGTTTGTCAATTATCAAAATGGGGAAGATTGTTGGCCCATCCGGTCTCAGTTAACTTGATTTTAATAGTTAACTAAACCATGCATTGATATGTCGCATCTGAAGCCTCAATACTACTATTGTATGTCGTCTGTATTGTGTCTATTCAAATGTAATCTTTCATTTATTTTAGTCTAGGACTGATGTACCCTGAGTCTCACTGGCAAAACCAAGAACGTATAAACCAAATGCATAGCCCAATCAAATAAACCAAAGAATCTATACATTAAATCAGGCCAC
Source organism: Iris macrosiphon (assembly GCA_036927795.1). Classification (NCBI taxonomy): domain Eukaryota; kingdom Viridiplantae; phylum Streptophyta; class Magnoliopsida; order Asparagales; family Iridaceae; genus Iris; species Iris macrosiphon. The sequence continues at coordinate 97,074,074 of JAYESA010000017.1, forward strand.
ATTTATTTACAAAGTGTACCATACTAGGAGGCCGAACTTAGGCCAAACTCGTGCCGAACTTGGTTACCCTTTTGGTATAAAATCAACCAGTTCAATAGCTCATGATTCTTGGCCCAACGGTTGAAAATTTGAATTAAAACTGACCGAATTCTGATCGAATTCTGACCGAATTCTGTTTGCCTACAACCTATAAATAGGATTGGAATTCTCATTCTTACTCACTCAACCAACTCAACTACTCTTAAGTCTTCTATCCTATTGTAAGCAAACCTCTAAGACTTAACTTTTCTATCATAATGAGCAACTCCCTAGCCTTCATAGTGCCAAGTGCGATCTCGGTCTATAAGTCTTCTGAGTTGTAAAGAGCTTTGTTCGATCAGTTACTCTCTCTCTCTCTCTCTCTCTCTCTCTCTCTCCCCCTCTAAGCTGTGAAGTTGCGATACTTCGGATCAAAACTCGTGGTGTAAAGAAGTGGCAATCCTTCGGATCAAAGCTTGTGATTCACTATTGGTGATTATAGTGGAGAAACTCCGAGCTTGAGTTCGCGGGACTGGACTAGTCCTCTCAGAGGGAAACCAGTATACATCTTGGTGTTTGCGTTTGCTTTCTCTCTCTACTTGACTGTTTTACTTTACTGTCTTTATATACACTGTTAGTTAGCAATTGCCTTCATTCTGGTAATCTTAAATTGGGTAGATTATTCTGCTGCACTCTATTCACCTCCCTCTAGATTTGTCTCACGGTCCTTCACCTGTGAGGACTTAGTTCCCTTTCAGGCTTAGACGAGGATGATTACCCAGAGAAGTACGGACCTGGTGTATATCCAGGAGCATAACTTGTTGCAGAGGACGAGATCCTTTCCGAGGACTTTGCTTGATCACCGGAAGTGACTTTACCTTGGATCCGGTATCATTATCTAGTTTGCAGATATCGTCCCTAGTTATCTTATTGCTTCCTTTCATTCAGTATTTGTATTAGCGGGTTTGTTCCCGTGTGACTCTATCCATTTTGTATTATGATACATTTCCAGACTTATTTTCTTTCTGCACATTAGTAGACTTGACTTCTCTCTGTGTTCCTTATTCTTATGTCTGTGGATGAGATTTAGTTACACTGCTTATGTTTTATATCTTTGGGTATATCATTATACTTCACAGCTTAGGTGCACTCCAACGGGTCCATTAGATTGGGATGCCCTTCGGAGTGTACCCGCTGGCTAATGCCACGTGGCTCAGTTCCTTATATTTGGAATTATGGCATGACAAAGTTTTTGTGGTGGCCCATGCAGGTCCAATTTAAATCATCTTGGTTACCTGACTGTGCCAAGCGAGCCTGCAATTAGGAATAGATATTAGGATCTCATCTACATGCTTGAGTACTTCACATAACACCTCTATTTTAAATTTATTTTGCCAATTTGTATCATATTTAATTCCTAAATGCTGATCTTAAATATGACTTCTTTTCAGAGTTATTAATCTCCGTAGCGGACGTGTCGCGCAGCCGGGCGATGTCCCCTGTGACGCCGGGTCATCTGGGGAACCGGTACTGGTGCATGTTCTTTTGTTGACCCTAGCTCCCTAGGGACAGTCATCTGGGCAGCCAGAGGGGCCTCTAAACGGGCACCAGTCTCCGCACTAGGCAGATCATGATGGCCAGCAGACCGCAGGACAGGAGGAGCAACAGTTGCCCCCACCACCTCCAATTCCCCCACATATGTCATACATGCCCTTCCCACCAGGACAACCCATGGATGGGCCGTAGATGTTCCAAATGGTCTACGCTATGATACAGGCCCAGCAGCAGGTTCAGCAGCAGGCTTAGTAGTAGGCCCAGCAGCGCCAGGCTGAGACCTTGAGAGAGAGTATTGTTATGGCTTTGGGACAGGCGTCACCACCAGTTCACCAGTCGACGATGGGGTCTGTCATAGACTTCTGTCATATGATACCACTTCTATTTGCTGGCACGGAGGAGCCGACGGAGGTACACGCATGGCTTACCAACATTCAATACCAGTTGGAAGCCACCGATCTCCCGAGACATAGATGGATGACCGATGTCAGGATGCAGCTTACCAGCAACGCTCATGACTGGTAGCTTTTAGAGGAGGAGCGTTTAGAGCCCGATCGGGTCACTTGGGAGGAGTTCTCTAGGCTTTTCAAGGAGATGTTTATTTCTTCCACTGACAGAGCAAAACTTTGGGACATGTTCCAAAATCTCAGGCATGGCAGTTCGACCATTGAGGAGTACAATGCTGAGTTCCTCCGTTTGAGCCATTTTGCCCCGTACTTGATTCTGACTGAGGAGAAGAAGGCCGAAAAGTTCTATGAAGGCCTGAGTTTTGAGACACAGAGGTTCATTGGATCTATAGACCACACCTTCTACTTTGAGGTTCTATTAATAGCTCGACGCCAGGATCGTATCAACAAGATGGTGGCCAGTCTGAAGCTCTCATTGTCACGACCCGCACCCGGAAATTCGGGCACGAGTGCGTGGGTACGTCCAGCCTACGCCGCAGAGTCGGCGGTAGTACGCTGTCTAGGTCAATCCATTATTTGCTAACTAGCTCATTCACAAATAACATAGGCAAGATAATAATGAGAATGAAACTTAAGATTTCAACTGAAAATAAATGTGACAACAGATTCAAATATTTTAGTACAGGAATTCAATATTGAAATCGGGGACAAATCCGATAAATAAGATAAGAATAGAATGAAAGGTAGCTACTACTAGCTACTCAGCAGCAGGGGTCTCCTGGGTGGGTTCTGGCTCCTCATAGGTATCATCAGTCCCCTCATAGGGACCATAATAAGTAGGGGCAAGATCCTCATCATCGCCTAAATCAACAGATCCAGTCAGGAAAGGAGCAAAGTACACAGTGCACAACAAGGTTAAACTAAATATTTTATGACAATTAAATATTTGATATCATGTTGAGAAACAGTATAACAGAACATTATTATCTCAGAGTTAAACTGTAAACAGGAATATGAGAAACAGAACTAAATGAAACTACAACAGCCAGCAAGAAATATAACATGACCAGAAACTATCTGTGTGAACTTGTGTTTATTTTAGAATACATAGTTGGCATATAGTGGTTTATAAGGCTAATCCGGCCGTCATGAACGGCTATTAAACAGGGGAAATCGAGATCCGGCTGAGGTACAGTCGTGTACCAACAGCTATTAAACATGACAAGGGGAAGGGTAAACTACATGCCTTCTAGGTATTCTCCCACCCGACATGGAAAACAAGACAGGGACTACCAATATTCAAGACATGAAATTCAGCATTTCTAACACTAAGTGTAATCATCAAGGGTACATGTAAGGCAAGGAATTAATTATCATAATATATAAAGATTAACTTGAGGTGCAGGTACTTGCCTGTTGTTTGGATCTGATTAATTTAGTTCTTGGGGAAAAAGTCCAGAGATGAGTCCAAAAGCTGAAATAGACATTATCATCATGCTCAGAAGATGTCAAATAGCTAGAAACGCCTGTCCTTGGGTCTAATTTGGAGACAAGGGCAAAAACGACAGTTTCGGGTCAAAACGGGGTCCGCCGGTGGGCCCGCTTTGCACTGAAAAACGTGTCCGGGTCAAAGGTCTCCAAATTCACCAAACTTAGTGTCAACAGGTCAGGAACCCTGATACGAACCCAACAAAACTTCCAGATTTGGATTCCGATGAGCCGAACACAAAATCGCCCGTCGAGCGGGGCCTATGGGGCCCACGACACGCGATTTCGTCAACGTTCTCAGAATCGAACCAAACTTGACCCACAGGACCAGCGTATCGCTACGAGTATGATGGCGCAAGTTTCGTCTCGATCCGACGTATGTGCACGAAGTTAGGATAAATTACAGAAAAGGCAAATACGGGGCGATGTCCGCGGATACGCGTTGATTCCGGTGTGCACGCACACCCGAATCAGCTTTCACGAAAACTCACACGTCCGTATCGACGATGCGTACGTATCTGTGAAGACCGCACGCGACCAAGTCGTCCCGTTTGGCGGGGCGCACTCAGTTCCGGGGTAAAACAGGGTCTGATTTTTCCTGTTTTTGGATCGCGGTGTGCGATCACCACAGGACGCGATGTCCCGAACAGTTTGTCCGGACACCGAGAGGGTCATACAGGCTTCACAACGCAATTTGCGGAATTGGAAACAGAGCTACGAGGCGAAAGTTACACGTACCTGAAGGGGACCTGAAAATTCAGGGTCGAACCGAGTCCGACACGTGTCCGACTCGTGTCGGACACAGGATCCTAGGGTTAGGGTTTAGGGAAATCCGGCGAGGGTGCGGCGGGCCGAGGCGGCGCTGCTGGGGAGGAGCTGGGGCGGCTCGGGGCGGCGTCGCCGGGAACAGGCGGAGCCGACCGGAGGCACGGCGAGGCTGACCGGATCGAGGAGGCGGTGCAGGCGGCCGCTGCTGCTGCTGATGTTGCTGTCGGGGTCGTGGGCCGCCGGGGGAGAGGGAAAAAGGAGGAGGAGGAGGAAGGTGGTCGCCGGCGAGGGCGGGAGGCGGTGGTCGGGGTGGTGGCAGCGGCGGAGGGAGAGGGGAAGGAAGAGGGAGGAGGCGGAGGGGATTTTTATAGGCGGAGGGGAGGTCAGGGAGAGGGGATCGTGGCGGACGGAGCGGAGCGTCGTGGCGGGGCGTGGGCCGAGCGGAGCGGGCAGGGCGGCCGGGACGCGCGGGCGGCGCTGCGCGTGGCCGAGCGAGCGGCGGAGGATTCGGGCAGCGGGGCTGGGTCGGAGGCGTCGGGTCGGGTCAGGGCAGACCCGACCCGTCCCGGTAGGGAACGGGTCTGGGCTGGGCTGCTGGGCCGGTCCACTGGGCCGGGCCGGCCCAAAACAAAAATAAAAATACAATAAAAAAATAAATAAAAGTAATAATAATAATAAGTAATAAAATTATTTAATTAATTAATTAATTACTTAAAATAGTTTTTAGGCATTTAAAAATAGTTCTGAGGCCCAGAAAAATTACCCTAAGTCCAATTTTTTATTTTACACCCAAAAATGTTATTTTCATAATATTTTAATATTATTTACTGCCATTTAAAAATCATTTATTAATTAAAAACGTTGATTTTAATTACAGAAAATTCTCAGAAAATTCCAGAAAATTGGGAAAAATCCAAGATTTAATAATTTGAAAATTTAGGGGGTTTACAACCTACCCAACTTACAAAAATTTCGTCCTCGAAATTTAAGAATAACAAGGCACGAAAGAAAAGGCCGAAAAATAAAATATACCTCCGGGTTCAAAAAGATAGGGGTATCGCTCTCTAATCTCGTCTTCTCGCTCCCAGGTGGATTCGCCGGGAGAATGGTGCTTCCAAGCTACGCGAACCAGGGAGATAACCTGGTTCCGTAGGACTTTCTCCGAGCGATCCAGTATCTCCACGAGTTGCTCCTGGTAAGTCAGACTTGGGCCTACTTCGAGCTCTGAATGATCCAAAATATGGCTGGGGTCTGACACGTACTTCCTCAGCTGCAACACGTGGAAGACGTTATGTACTCCATCCAGAGAGGGTGGCAATTCCAGTCGGTATGCCACTTCTCCGATTTTCTCCTGAATGCCAAACGGTCCAATAAATCTGGGGCTGAGTTTTCCACTCCTTCCGAACCTAATGGTGCCACGTGTCGGGGAAATCTTTAATAATACCAGCTCTCCAACCTTTAATAAAGTCACAATCAAGTCTTAGTTCCATAAGCAAAATGTTTAAATTGACTTGAATTTCATAAATTTAATTACCTCAAATTCCAAGGGCCTTCGGTGGCTATTTGCCCAATGTCGTTGCCTGTCTTGAGCCACTCGAAGTCTGTCCCTTATTTGCTTTACCTTCTCAGCTGAATCGATCACCATCTCTGGTCCCAGTAGGGCTCTTTCTCCAACGTCGTCCCATGATAGCGGGGTACGACATCTTCGTCCATACAGAGCTTCAAATGGAGTCATCTCAATACTTGCTTGGTAACTGTTATTATAAGAGAACTCCACCAGATGTAGATAGTCTTCCCAGGATCCTCCAAAATCCAGAACACATGTACGGAGCATATCTTCAAGTGTCTGGATTGTACGTTCCGATTGTCCATCGGTTTGGGGATGGTAAGCTGTGCTGAATTTGAGTTGCGTCCCCAAGCTGGCTTGTAAGCTCTTCCAGAAGTGAGAGGTGAACCTTGAATCTCGGTCGGAGACAATACTTACTGGGACTCCATGCAGCCTGATAATGTGTCTGATATATAAATCTGTCAGCTTTTCTGTAGATAGCCCCACTTTGAAAGGTAGAAAATGTACAGACTTGGTCAGTCTATCTACTATCACCCAGATTGCATCCTTTCTACTAGGTGTCCTTGGAAGTCCGGAAACAAAATCCATTGTGATATGTTCCCACTTCCACTCCGGAATGGGTAGGGGTTGAAGCAATCCTCCAGGTCTTTGTCTTTCTGCCTTGACTTGCTGGCACACTAAACAACGAGATACGAACCTGGCTACTTCTCTTTTCATGCCATGCCACCAAACATGCGTTCTCAGGTCCTTGTACATCTTGTTGGCTCCTGGATGTATAGAGTATTGCGATCTGTGCGCCTCTTGCATGATTTCTTCTCTTATGTCTCCTTGAGGTACACATAATCTATCGCCATGCCTCAGTGATCCATCTTCATAAATTCTGAATTCTTCTACTAGTCCAGCTTGCACTTGACCTCGAAGGCTTCGCAGGCCTTCGTCCTCAAACTGAGTCTCCTTGATCTTGTCCATTAAAGTAGACTGAATCTACAAGTTCATCATTTGGCCTTCTTTTCCTGGGATAATTACTTCAATACCTAAACTTTCCAAGTCCTCCAGCAGGTGTCTGTCCATAGTCAAGTACATCGCCATAGGATACCTGCTTAGAGCATCAGCAACTACATTTGCCTTCCCAGGGTGATATTGAAGAGTGATATCAAAGTCTTTCATTAGTTCCAGCCACCTTCTTTGCCTCATGTTTAGCTCTTTCTGGGTGAAGATATATTTTAAACTTTTATGGTCTGTAAATATTTCCACATTTTCTCCATAAAGATAATGCTTCCATAGTTTAAGAGCAAAAATGACAGCTGCCAATTCTAAATCATGGGTTGGATAGTTCTTTTCATGGGGTCGAAGCTGTCTAGAGGCATAGGCTATTACCTTCTTGTTCTGCTCCAGTACACAACCTAGACCTTTTCCAGAAGCATCACTATAAATAGCGAAACCTCCGGTTCCGGAAGGTAAGGTCAGAATAGGGGCAGAAGTCAGTCTTTTCTTCAATTCCTCAAAAGCATGCTGACATTCATCAGTCCAGGTGAACTCTTCATCCTTTCTTGTTAATTTTGTCATAGGCTCAGCAATTCTTGCAAAGTCCTTCACAAACTTCCGATAGTATCCAGCTAGTCCCAGGAAACTTCTAATCTCAGCTACAGAGTCTGGAGTGGGCCAGGATTCTACTGCAGCTATCTTCTTAGGATCTACTGCTATTCCATCTCCAGTCACAACATGCCCCAAGAATTCTACTTTGTCTAGGAAGAAAGCACATTTAGATAATTTTCCATAAAGTTTTTCCTTCCTCAAAGTCTCCAATGCTAACCTCAAATGTTCTTCAGGTTCTTCGGGGGTCTTGGAGTAGATCAAAATATCATCAATGAAGACCACTACAAATTTGTATAGATATGGCTGGAAAACTCTGTTCATTAGGTTCATAAAAACTGCTGGAGCATTCGTCAACCCGAACGGCATTACTAAGAATTCGTAGTATCCGTTCCGGGTATTGAAAGCAGTTTTAGGGATGTCTTCCTTTCTCACCCTTACTTGGTGGTAACCAGACCTCAAATCAATCTTTGAAAATACCCGAGCTCCACTCAGCTGATCAAATAAGTCATCTATCCTGGGCAGGGGATACTTATTCTTAATTGTTAAGGCATTCAGGGCCCTATAGTCAATACACATTCGGGATATTCCGTCCTTCTTGGGCACAAATAATACTGGAGCTCCCCAGGGTGAGACACTAGACCTAATGAAGCATTTGTCTTCTAGTTCTTTGATTTGCTCATTTAGTTCTATTATCTCCTTCTTGTTAATTCTGTAGGGATTTTGAGATACTGGTGCTGCTCCTGGCACTAAGTCAATAGAGAATTCAACTTCTCGGTCTGGGGGTAGGCCTGGGAGATCTTCAGGGAAGACATCAAGGTATTCAGAGATGATAGGTAGTGGCACTTCTTCTGTTATTAGGGCTCCACAAATTTTGTTATTACCCATTTCTCTAGAACCTCTAGCAAATTCAAATTCTGGCTTGTCAGGTGGCCTGAAGATTACACTACCTCTGTGGCAGTCTATTGTGGCATGATGTTGACTTAACCAATCCATACCCAGTATAATATCAAAACTGGGCACTGGCATTACAAGTAGTCTAGCATACAGTTCTCTTCCACATAATGTAATAGGATAATTGTTATAGGCATCACTAACCGGGATGATTCCTCCACCGGTAATGATCTTATAATAATTCCTAAGGGGTTTAGTGATTAAGCTATGCTTCATAAGAAAATCTACTGACATGAATGAATGCGAAGCTCCAGAGTCAAATAAAGTAATAGCTGGTATTGAATTTATAAGCACAGAACCTGTGATCATGTCTGTTGTGGCCTCATCTTCTTCCAGAGTCATTGCATAAGCACGGCCTTGCTGCGGTGCACCTCTCTGTTGCTGTTGGTGCTGAGCAAAGCGTTGTTGTTGTGTTGGAAGTGGGGGTCCCCTCTGTTGTACTGCTGGGGCCCTGGCCTGGGCTGGAGCCTTTGGTACAGCGGTGCGTCCTTGAGCAGCTGGACAGTCCCTCATTTGATGCGCTGCTGAACCGCAGTAGAGGCAGGCACCTAGCCTCTTCCTGCAGACTTGCCAAGTATGACCTGGTTTTTTGCAAAAGTTACAAGCAGCAGCTTGTTGGTTCTGTCCCTGAGCCTGGTGTTGGGGTGCTGGAGCTCGAGGGAGAGGACGCTGAGTTTGCTGCGGGGCCCTCTGCTGTTGTTGCTGTTGTTGTTGAAAAGGGCGTTTGTTGGGTCCTGCATTTCCGGTATCTCTTTCCCGCTTCAGTTTATGCCCCATATCTCTCTTTACGCCTTGTGCCACGCTCAGGATTTCTTCATAGGTACGAGCTCGGCTGGTGGTGACAGCGAGGCAAATATCCGGAGACAGCCCCTTCTTGAATCTACGGGCCCTGTCCTCCTGGGTACGAACCATGTACTCCGCAAAATGGCTTAACCTGCTAAATTCAGCAGTATATTCATCAACGGTCAGGGTACCTTGTTCCAGTCTCTCGAATTGGCTATCGAGAGCTTCCCGAGCCACTTCGGGGTAGAATTTCTCCTTGAATAGCCTTTTAAAATCTTCCCAGGTGGTGTCGGGAGCAGATAGTTGGGGTTCATCTCTAAACCAAGTTCAAGCAATGTCGAACAGTTGCAGGCTTGCGGACTCCACTTTGAGGTCATCAGGGACCCGAGCAGTCTTTAGGAGTCTCTCGACATTCTCTATCCACTCATCGGCATAGAGAATGCCCTCAGTTTCGTAAAATTCCAGGGGTCTTAGATTCTTGAAGTCTTTGGCACTCCCTGGCCTCTTGAGTGACGTCTCCTGGGACTTAAGAGCTTCTGAGAGGCTGGTCCGCAGAAGTGCCGTCTGTTCTTTCTGGGATTCCACCAATCCCTGGAACACTCCTAGTAGCTGTGCCCCATCTAAGGTAACTGCCGGAACAGATGGAGGCGGCGGGAGTGCAAGAGTCTCGGGCACATTCTGCTCAGCTGGTTCTGATGTGCCACCTACTGTGTTCCTTGTCTGGACCATTCTGAAAGATTAAGGGATAGGAAGATCAGAATAGAATACTTGGAAATCAAAGGCGATAGGAAAATTGAGCAGTAATGATATCAAGAATTGAAATAAGGACCCTATACTGTGAATGAGCTTTTCCTAGAATCCTCAATCTTATTCCATACCCTGTCCTAGGGTATTACCCTATTTTAGGATAGGACCTGCATGGGCCACCATAAAAATGTGTCACGACCCGCACCCGGAAATTCGGGCACGAGTGCGTGGGTACGTCCAGCCTACGCCGCAGAGTCGGCGGTAGTACGCTGTCTAGGTCAATCCATTATTTGCTAACTAGCTCATTCACAAATAACATAGGCAAGATAATAATGAGAATGAAACTTAAGATTTCAACTGAAAATAAATGTGACAACAGATTCAAATGTTTTAGTACAGGAATTCAATATTGAAATCGGGGACAAATCCGATAAATAAGATAAGAATAGAATGAAAGGTAGCTACTACTAGCTACTCAGCAGCAGGGGTCTCCTGGGTGGGTTCTGGCTCCTCATAGGTATCATCAGTCCCCTCATAGGGACCATAATAAGTAGGGGCAAGATCCTCATCATCGCCTAAATCAACAGATCCAGTCAGGAAAGGAGCAAAGTACACAGTGCACAACAAGGTTAAACTAAATATTTTAAGACAATTAAATATTTGATATCATGTTGAGAAACAGTATAACAGAACATTATTATCTCAGAGTTAAACTGTAAACAGGAATATGAGAAACAGAACTAAATAAAACAGGAAATGAAACTACAACAGCCAGCAAGAAATATAACATGACCAGAAACTATCTGTGTGAACTTGTGTTTGTTTTAGAATACATAGTTGGCATATAGGGGTTTATAAGGCTAATCCGGCCATCATGAATGGCTATTAAACAGGGGAAATCGAGATCCGGCTGAGGTACAGTCGTGTACCAACAGCTATTAAATATGACAAGGGGAAGGGTAAACTACATGCCTTCTAGGTATTCTCCCACCCGACATGGAAAACAAGACAGGGACTACCAATATTCAAGACATAAAATTCAGCATTTCTAACACTAAGTGTAATCATCAAGGGTATATGTAAGGCAAGGAATTAATTATCACAATATATAAAGATTAACTTGAGGTGCAGGTACTTGCCTGTTGTTTGGATCTGATTAATTTAGTTCTTGGGGAAAAAGTCCAGAGATGAGTCCAAAAGCTGAAATAGACATTACCATCATGCTCAAAAGATGTCAAATAGCTAGAAATGCCTGTCCTTGGATCCAATTTGGAGACAAGGGCAAAAACGGCAGTTTCGGGTCAAAACGGGGTCCGCCGGTGGGCCCGCTTTGCACCGAAAAACGTGTCCGGGTCAAAGGTCTCCAAATTCACCAAACTTAGTGTCAACAGGTCAGGAACGCTGATACGAACCCAACGGAACTTCCAGATTTGGATTCCGATGAGCCGAACACAAAATCGCCCGTCGAGCGGGGCCTGTGGGGCCCACGACACGCAATTTCGTCAACGTTCTCAGAATCGAACCAAACTTGACCCACAGGACCAGCGTATCGCTACCAGTCCGATGGCGCAAGTTTCGTCTCGATCCGACGTGTGTGCACGAAGTTAGGGTGAATTGCAGAAAAGGCGGATACGGGGCGATGTCCGCGGATACGCGTTGATTCCGGTGTGCACGCACACCCGAATCAGCTTCCACGAAAACTCACACGTCCGTATCGACGATGCGTACGTATCTGTGAAGACCGCACGTGACCAAGTCGTCCCGTTTGGCGGGGCGCACTCAGTTCCGGGGTGAAACAGGGTCTGGTTTTTCCGGTTTTTGGATCGCGGTGTGCGATCACCACAGGACGCGATGTCCCGAACAGTTTGTCCGGACACGGAGAGGGTCATACAGGCTTCACAATGCAATTTGCGGAATTGGAAACAGAGCTACGAGGCAAAAGTTACACGTACCTGAAGGGGACCTGAAAATTCAGGGTCGAACCGAGTCCGACACGTGTCCGACTCGTGTCGGACACAGGATCCTAGGGTTAGGGTTTAGGGAAATCCGGCGAGGGTGCGACGGGCCGGCCGGAGGCCGAGGCGGCGCTGCTGGGGAGGAGCTGGGGCGGCTCGGGGCGGCGTCGCCGGGAACAGGCGGAGCCGACCGGAGGCACGACGAGGCTGGCCGGATCGAGGAGGCGGCGCAGGCGGCCGCTGCTGCTGATGCTGCTGTCGGGATCGTGGGCCGCCGGGGGAGAGGGAAAAAGGAGGAGGAGGAGGAAGGTGGTCGCCGGCGAGGGCGGGAGGCGGTGGTCGGGGTGGTGGCAGCGGCGGAGGGAGAGGGGAAGGAAGAGGGAGGAGGCGGAGGGGATTTTTATAGGCGGAGGGGAGGTCAGGGAGAGGGGATCGTGGCGGGCGGAGCGGAGCGTCATGGCGGGGCGTGGGCCGAGCGGAGCGGGCAGGGCGGCCGGGAAGCGCGGGCGGCGCTGCGCGTGGCCGAGCGAGCGGCGGAGGATTCGGGCAGCGGGGCTGGGTCTCCGGGTCGGAGGCGTCGGGTCGGGTCAGGGCAGACCCGACCCGACCCGGTAGGGAACGGGTCTGGGCTGGGCTGCTGGGCCGGTCCACTGGGCCGGGCCGGCCCAAAACAAAAATAAAAATACAATAAAAAAATAAATAAAAGTAATAATAATAATAATAAGTAATAAAATTATTTAATTAATTAATTAATTACTTAAAATAGTTTTTAGGCATTTAAAAATAGGTCTGAGGCCCAGAAAAATTACCCTAAGTCCAATTTTTCATTTTACACCCAAAAATGTTATTTTCATGATATTTTAATATTATTTACTGCCATTTAAAAATTATTTATTAATTGAAAATCTTGATTTTAATTACAGAAAATTCCCAGAAAATTCCAGAAAATTGGGAAAAATCCAAGATTTAATAATTTAAAAATTTAGGGGGTTTACACTCATATGTATCATCATCGTCAGTTTGAGCACCACAGGGAGGACCTGCAAAATGTCCCCTGGTACCGCAGCAGCAGAGAGCAGCACCCTTACAGGGACCAGTGATTCCCACTTGTCATTACTGAGGTAAGAGGGGACACTTGTTGAGGGATTATCGATGGAGGTTGGGAGTATGCATGAGATGTGTATCTGAACAGCATGTAGTCCTGGATTTCCCAGACCAGAGGATTCTAATACCGATGGTTCATCGACCAGCCTTACCAGCACCGAGGCCCTACCAGCAGCCTCCTTGGCCAGTCTTTCCAGTACCAAGACCGCCCTACGCAGGAGTTAGGGTGCTGCGACCACCAGCACCAGGAGAAAATCAGATGAGGCCACCCTTGGCCCTACAGGTAGTTCGTTTCCAACAGGCTCGACAGCAGCCAAGGTCACTAGCACCGGGACAGGGCCAGGCCATTGCGATAACCATTGATGAGGCAGAGACAGCTGGAGAGGTGATCGCAGGTTCTATCTTAGTAGCTTCATTACCAGCAGTATTATTATTTGATTCTGGTGCCACACACTCTTTCATAGCTGCTAGTTTCGTGGCCACCCATAGAATAGCAACTGCACACCTTCCGAAGATTAAGAAGATTCTTACGGGAGGTAGAATAATACCAGTTTGTGACACTTGTAGATCTTGTTCAGTAGTCGTTTGTGGACGAGAGATGCATGCCCAATTTTTAGTCTTCTTCATGCCAGACTATGACATTGTCCTAGGCATGGATTGGTTGAGTCGATACCATGCGATGCTAGATTGCCTACGTGGTTGCGTTATATTTAAACCACCAGATCAACTTGAGTTTGATTTTCTTCGGGGAGCCCGAGAGCATGGTGTCCAACCTACCTTAGCGGCACACATTGCAGAAGGTGAACCGATGTACCCCCGTATTATATCAGAGTTTGAGAATGTATTTCCTGAGGATCTTCCAGGCCTGCCACCTGACAGAGAGAGAGAGTTTACTATAAAGTTGACTCCCAGAGCCGAGCCAGTTACTTCCTCGTCTACAGACTAGCACCGAAAGAGTTGGTTGAGTTGAAGGTCCAAGTAGATGATCTCTTAGATAAGGGTTTTATTCGGGCTACTGTTTCTCCATGGGGAGCACCCATCTTATTTGTACCAAAGAATGACGTGATGGTATATTTGTGTATCGATTATAGGGCGCTAAATGTTATAACAATAAAGAACAAGTAACCTCTGCCGTACATCGATGATTTATTTGATCAGCTGAGTGGCGCATGTGTATTTTCGAAGATCGATCTCAGATCCGGCTATCATCAGGTCAAGGTGAGAAAGGAAGACATTCTGAAGATAACTTTTTGGACGAAGTATGGGCACTATGAGTTTTTAGTCATGCTGTTTGGTTTAACTAACGCACCAGCCGTGTTTATGAGCCTTATGAACAAGGTTTTCCACCAGTACTTAGATAAGTTCATGGTGGTATTTATCGACGATATCATGGTATATTCCAAGAGCCAAGAGGAGTACGAGGAGCATCTCAGGATCGTGTTAGAGATGCTGAGGCAGGAGAGGATGTATGCCAAGTTCAGCAAGTGCGAGTTCTGCTTGGATAGGGTACCATTCCTTGGTCACATAATCACTGGAGATGGAATATCAGTTGACACGGAGAAGATCGCCACAGTGGAGACGTGGCCTACCCCAACATTAGTTACGGAGGTTAGGAGTTTTCTCGGACTTGCCCGATATTATCGAAGGTTTGTGAAAAACTTCTTGAGGTTCACTGCGCCTATGAAACGGTTAACGCGTAAAGATAAGGAGTATCTGGAATAAGGAGTGTTAGACGGCTTTCGATGAGCTGAAGAAGCGTCTGATGATGGCACCGATCTTAACACTTTCTTCTGGATCTGGAGGATTTATGGTGTATAGCGATGCATCTGGGAGCGGACTAGGATGTGTACTGATGCAGCACAGCAAGATAAGAGCTTACACATCGAGACAACTGAGGGTTCATAAGAAGAATTATTTGACACATGATCTAGAGCTAGTTGCGGTGATATTTGTACTAAAGCTATGGCGGCACTAACTTTATAGAGAGCGAGTTAACATTTACACAGATCATAAAAGTCTTAAGTATGTCTACACTCAGAAGAAGCTCAATATAAGACAGAGACGTTGGCTAGAGTTGATGACTGACTATGATATTGAGTTGCAGTATCATCCTGGCAAGGCGAATGTTATAGCAGATGCCTTAAGCAGGAAGCCCATGGCATACTTTTTGACGACTCAGCGACATTTGTTAGAGGATCTTCAGGAGCTCAGGATAGAGGTTGTATTTCCATGCATGGATGGACAGTTATCCAGTCTAGAAGTTCAGTCTACATTGGTAGTGAGAATCAAGGCAGCCTTTCCTACCGATGCGATATTTCGGCGACTGCGAGAGAGGACAGAGGCCGGCATGCAGACAAGACTCCGAATTCAAGAAGACAGAACGTTGAAGTATGGAGATCGCCTATATGTTCTGAGTGGCGAGCTACGCCAGGAGTTGATGACCAAGGCCCATAGTTTGATTTATTCTATTCATTCTGGGGGTACGAAGATGTAACGAGATTTGAGACAACACTACTGGTGGCATGGGATAAAGAGGGAGATTGCGAGATTCGTGGCGAGTTGTTTGGTCTGTCAGCAAGTCAAGGCCGAACTTCAGAGGACTTCAGGACTATTGCAGTCTCTTCCCATTCCTGAGTGGAAGTGGAAGCACATTACCATGGACTTCGTCACAGAATGTTTGATGAGCCCTAATAGGAAGGATGCAGTCTGGGTTATCGTGGACCGACTCACTAAGTCGGCGTATTTTTTGTCCTTCAGAGTTAGGCAGTCCACAGAGATATTGGCTGACATGTACATGAGACAGATAGTATGACTACATGGAGTACCTGTCAGCATTGTATCGGATCGTTATTCCAGATTTATATCACATTTCTGGTGGAGTATACAGGAGAGTCTAGAAACTCGTCTCAAGTTCAGCACCGCATATCATCTACAAACTGATGGTCAGTTAGAGCGCATGATTCAGATACTAGAGGATATGTTGAGAGCGTACATGATCGACTTTGGAGGATCTTGGGAGGACCATCTACACTTGGTGGAATTCTCCTACAACAGCAGCTACCAAGCAAGCATACAGATGGCACCTTATGAGGCACTGTACGGCAGAAAGTGTAGGTCGCCGGTATGTGTCATGCTCCAGTCCCAAAATACGTAGGACTAGGAATACGTAACATGCCAACTACGCATTCGACCAGACTCTGGTCTGAATCGAATACGTATAAGCTATATTATAATGGTCACTATCTAAATAATCAAGTAAATATAAATATATATGCCTCAATCCACAATGGACAGAATATACAAGAATGAGCTACATGTGCTAAAGTCGGTCGCCCAGTAATACACAAACTCGAATAGAAGAAATATGAGTCTATAAAACTAGGCTACATCAGCAGTGAATAAACAATATGCATAAATAACCATAACTCCGGTAGAAATGATATAGTACCTGGTACCAATGCCTGCAAGACAAGCAACTCCATCAGCCACTCCAAAGGCTCCATAAACTCTTGAATATTATATATTATTTATACAATATTAATAATTAATTAAATACACATAATTATAAATTCTTGGATATTATATATTATAATTAGCTAAAAATAAAATAAAAAATTCCTTAATCACACTAATTTCAGAATACCAATATTAATAAATTTAAATTTTAATTCAAAAATTAGGGTGCTTACAATCTACCCAACTTATACAAATTTCGTCCTCAAAATTAAAAATAAATATAGTAGAAAAAAATTTAGTTAAGAAGGTTGCACTAAAGATGGGGAAGCAGTTACCAAATGGAGTCCTAGTTTGACGTCGCATTCTAAGAATAAGGGTACGCTTAATCAAGGCTCTACCCAATTATAAGAATAAAGTTTGCTGCAGGAGTATAGTCACGATCATATTTTTAAAGAGTTTTAGTAAGTCTAAATTCAAGGAGGGGTTCGAGATGGTAATAATTTTGTGACCGTTGTCACAGCCTATTAAAGAAAATCTATGTACTACCATGGCGTTAATGAGTTAATAACTCTATAAAGAAAGTTTTATCAGTTCTCCTTGCTTCTAATTAGGTCATGAGTCTATAAGTCAATAGGAATTACCATAGCCAATTACAACTAGGGTGAGATGGTACCGAGAAGTTTTTCATTGCATATCATGGATGCCGATGAATGGTTCAGCAATAAGCGTCAAAAGGTGATATAACTCATCAAGGTGTTTTGTATTGTGTAAATAATACAAGGGGTTCAATTTAATGCAATCACAAGTGTCATGGACGTAGGTTGGCATGAATAAGATACGGGTACATCAGTGGTTAGGATATTTGGGTTGCCTATGTATAATTTAATTCAATTACAACGGAGTTGGATATAGGGTTTAGAAGGAGATATGCCACGAATATTGTGTGGTCTATATGGAGCATGGGTGTGTATATTTGGAAGTAACAGTTGTGTCATCAGTGAGTAGGTTCCGGTTAGGCTCATGAACGTCAAGGTTGCCAGAAGAATTGAGTCGGTGTTGAGTATTAAAATCGACCGCAACAGAAAAAGGATATCTATGTGTCATTTATGTGTACAATTGTATCGCGAATGTCATGCGACTAAAACAAAATATGGGAATACCAGTTTGTGAGTGATAGTCATGTCATAAGTGTAGAGTGACTAGTTTAGGTCATAAGGGGGAAGTTTTTGGAAAGGAAAGGATAGTGTTGTGCTCCAAATATCCGAGCCACAATAAAGGGTATCAAGGATACAAAAATTAAATAGGTAATTTAATCCATTTAAGATTAACCTAATTAACACCAAAATAAATTCAAATTTATCCTGAATTTCTAGAAATAACCCTACACTAAAACCAGGGGCTACGATCTACCCAACTTATAAAAATTTAGTTGGTATTAAAACTAAGGTCATGGTCTTACTAACAAGATTTCTGTAATGGCCTATTTTCTAAATAAGGTTACAAGAATTATAGGATTTACTAGCCGTAATCAAGTATTTTCTAAAGGAACCTAGAAACTATCATGGTGCTATTGATCAACAATTTTATAAGAGAAATTACTACCCATCCATTACTGCTCTTGTATAGGTCAAGCTTCTACAAGGCAGAAGAAATGATCGAGTCAGATCTAACTAAGGTAAGGTGGTAGAGAGGCTTCGATCATTGATTGACGTTGATGACGAAGAGACCAAAAATTCAGGCCACGACAAAAAAAATTCTGATAAGTCTACATGGTTGAATAAGGCACGATTAGGCAGGTATTTAGAGAATCGAGTCATGGTAACTAGATCAAGGGGATTAGAGTAGAAAAGAACTAATACCTATGGTGATATGGATATTAACACAAGGAGTGGTACCAACTAAGGGATTGATTTTGTAATTAAGGCACAACTAGGGAATAGGAAGGATCTACTCATTGTTATAATTAGAAAGATCGTTATTGCAAAAACACGAGGCCATATATGCAACACAAGATAAGAATTTGATATGAAGGATAGGGATGCAGTCGAGGGGGTAATACAACTAATCTTTAAACTCAATACTATATTCAATTCTCATGCTAACAATCTACACTAGCTCTAGCATATAGGAATAACCTATCTATCTACCCTACTAAGGGTAACCATCTTCTCAAAACTTTATATCCAGCATGTCTTCTTCCGCCTTGACAAGGATATGCTTCTGGAGGAAACACCGCGCACGAACGTCCATCTCTCTCAAATAGGGAGAGATGATAAACAATAATAAGGATGTCAAGGGAACGAATGAGTATAATTATGAAGTCCAAGGGCGATAATCAAATGCTAAGAATTGTCAAATCAGTTGTGGATTGAGATACTAATACTGCTAATCCGGATTACAAGCTCGTTCGGTACCAAAAAGTAACCGAAACAATTTAATCAGGAACTGCATGGACCACCACAAAAATATGTTATGCCCCAGTCCTAAAATATGTAAGACTAGAAATACATAACATTCCAGCTATGCATTCGACCAGACTTTGGTCCGACTTGAATACGTATAAGCTGTATTATAATGGTCACTATCTAAATAATCAAGTAAATATAAATATCTATGTCTCAATCCACAATGGACAGAATACACAAGAATGAGCTACATGTGCTAAAGTCGACCGCCCAGTAACACACAAACTCTAATAGATTCGAGAAAGAAATATGAGTCTATAAAACTAGGCTACATCAGCAGATAAAAAAATAATATGCATAAATAACCATAACTCCGGTAGAAATGATATAGTACCTGGTACCAATGCCTGCAAGACAAGCAACTCCATCAGCAACTCCAAAGGCTCCATAACTGTCTATGCTGCAAAAACTGGCAGGGGACAAGGTCCTCAGAGGGACATAACAAGGTACAAGAAACAACATGCCAAAAGTAAAACAGTATAATGCCACATACTCAAGGGTAAACTACTGTAACCATCTATGTGATATGCACGTGAGAGCATCACTCGTACTCAGGTTGAAACCACTACAGGCTCTGTGTTGGGGAGCCCATAGCAGAAAGTAGTATCAAGACTCAGTATAGGTGCCAAAGATCTGAGACAGAGTCCAAGGCACCTCTAGGGTATTGCGACTCCGGCGTATGTGCCTCAGCAACTCCAGTAGTATAGTATAGTATAGTATAGTATATATATATATATATATATATATATATATATATATATATATATATATATATATATATATATATATATATATATATATATATATATATATATCAATGATCAGCATGTAGTATGGTGTGTCTCTCCCCACCCAATGTAATCTCATATCTTATGCCCACGACGTCTCATGTCCACAACACGCAAGATCATGACCTCCAGCTAGTGCAGCGAGTTATAATAATGTCAATATAATATGCAAGTCTCATATCACGAATCCTATAAGCCTATACAGAATCACCATGAATAACTCAAGAAAGATTCTATCACATGAAATAGTGTCAAGTGTCCTAGGGTATAGCATACTTAGTAAAGCAAGCACGTAAAAGTAGGATCGTGGAATCAACTTTCTAAGTGACGTTACACGACTCCGCGTACGGCGTCGACACCCGAATCTTGTTCGGACGCTAAGCAACGTCTCACGATCCTAGGATAAACACACACATCAACCATATAAAATAACTATAATAAATAAATAATATAATAAAGGCAAGGTACTGTAATACATCATGGCAAGGTATACTTGCCTGGGTTCTGAACTCCGTCAACTACTCCTGGAAAAGTAAAATCTGCACGTACACCTCCGGATGCTGAAACAAATATCACCATTGTTCTCAGAATACTAAAAATAGCTAGCATTGACTACCCATAAGTCAAATTTGGATACAGGGACAGAATTGACAGTTTTGGGTTAAAGCGGGATCCACATGTAGCCCACTTTGCACCGTAAAATATGTCAAAGATAAAATTCTCCAAATTCATCAAACTTAGTGTCTATGAGTCCAGAACGATGATATGAACCCAATAGAATATCCAGAACTAGATTTTGATAAGCCGATCACAAAATCGCCCGTCATGTAGAACCGTGGGGCCCACAAAATAATATTTCGTCAACGTTCTCAGAATTGAACCAAACTTGGGTCAAAGGACCAGCATAACGCTGCGAATTCGATGGCACAATTTTTATTACGAAACGACAAGCACACACAAAGTTATGACGAGTGTCAAAACAGGCCGATACGGTATTTTTTGGCGGATACGCGTTGATTCCGGTGTGCACGCACATCCAAATCAAGCTCTGCGAAAGCCCACACGTCCGCATTTATGTTATGCGCCTTTCGTTGCAACTTGCACACTATGAAATTGCCTCGTTTGGCGGGATGTACCCTACGGTATCGTGAGATTTTTGGTATTTTAAAAACAAGTTTTTGGTCATTTTGGAACAAAAATAATTTACCATTAAAGTAAACTAATTAAAACTAAAAGAACAGTAAAAATTTTGGTTATATTGTGAAGAAGTCCCTTCAATTATATTTTAAAAATAATTAACGAGTTGGTGGCAAATTGGGCATGAACATGGAGGTTTGGATCAAAATTCTGAACTATTTCCGAACAGTTTTTTGGCCAACTTTCGATCGATTTTTGGATCAAACCGGGGTGGCTAAATTCGTTCCACTTGAAGAAAATCCTAGAGGGTTAGGTTGTGAACGTACCAGCGAAGACGGGACACAAATCAGACGAGCGAGGAGGGCGGAGGCTGCGCGCGAAGGAGGGGCTGCAATTGCTACTGTGCGCGTGCGCGGGGGGGGGGGGGGTACGGCGATGGTCGGCTGCTGTGGGCACGGCGGCGCGGCGAATGGCGGTGCGGCTCCGGCGATGGTGATGGTTAGGGTGGTGTAGGCGTAGGATTAGGTTAAGTTTAGGGTTTTGTGTAGTGTATATATGTGTGTGTGTGTGTGTGTGTGTGTGTGTGTGTGTGTGTGTGTAGGTATATATATGATGGGGAAGGGGTTCTCCTGTGTACGCACGGGTTGGGGGGGGGGGAATTAGTTTAGGTTTTGGTTTTTAATGGGTTATTGGGTTTGGGTAGGTTAGGATTAATAGGTTTGGGTTTAAATTAATTTCTTTTTTTCTTTTCTTTTATTTATAGATAGGTGTATGGCTATTTAAAAATTAGTTTTGGATCTCAATAAATTCCAAAAAAATTATACAATACTCTATAATAATTTTACACCCAAAAATATATTTTCTATACAATATTAATAATTAATTAAATATACATAATTATAAATTCTTGAATATTATATATTATAATTAGCTAAAAATAAAATAAAAAATCCCTTAATTACACTAATTTTAGAATACCAATATTAATAAATTTAAAATTTAATTCAAAAATCAGGGTGCTTACAGTATGTTGGAATGGCGTGGGAGAGAATCAGATACTTGGTCCAGAATTGGTGACACAAATAGTTGAGAAAGTAAAGCAGATTCAGGTCCACGTGCGCGCAGCACAGGACATGCAGAAACATTGGGCAGATGCGCACCGTAGATCTTTAGAATTCAAGGAAGGTGACCATGTATTTTTGAAGATATCGCCTACTCATTGTACCATCAGATTTGGGGGCAGATGCAAGCTGAGTCCAAGGTACATCGGACCTTTTGACATCTTGGAGCGTGTTGGCGAAGTGGCTTATCGTCTTGTATTGCCTCTATCATTAGAAGGCGTGCATGACGTATTTCACGTATCACAGTTGAGGAGATACGTGGCAGACCCTAGCCACATGCTCGATCATTCAGAGATTACAGTCGGGCCCAGTTTATCATATTTGGAGCAGCCAGTAGGGATACTCGATCGCAGTGAGAAGGTTTTGAGGGGACAAACTATTCGACTGGTCAGGGTTGCATGGAAGCATCATTCGTCGGGCGAGTCTGCCTGGGAGAACGAGGATTCTATTCGAGAGCATTTTTTCGCATTTATTTGAGGACCGAGGTACGAATTTACGTACTGTATTTTATTTACCTGTTAACTTCTTAATTCTCTCAACTCTTATTCATGCTTTACTTTTAATTTTGGGGGCAAAATTCTTCTAAGTTGGGAAGGATGTAAATCCCCTCAAAAATTTTAGTATATTTGGTATGGTAAGAATTTTGTTTTAGCTTCAGGTTGTCTAAGGATTAGAAATTAGGGTTATTTAGACTGGTTCTTTAATTTAAACACTTGGTGCACCTTACCCTTTCTACAATAATTGGAGCACAACAATAGTCTTTACTTTTTAACAAATATTTGTACTCTTGACCTGACAAGCCAACCTAGGCACCGAACATTTCTGTCACTCACAAACATACTCTCTTGTGCTCTATTTTAATTGCACAACTTTTCAGTCACAAAAATCAATTCTTTAATCCTATGCCTTGTACCTATGTCATTGCCATCGATTTGGGGACACAAACTCAACCCGATTTGCCTAACCAATTAAAGGGTCCAAGACTAACACCAAGCCTACATCGTCCATGATATTTGTGTCACTCCCAATTAAGACCCCATGTACTCTCATTTAATTTAAGAGCACCTATGGCACATTATTTAATTAAATTGGGGAAACCGACTTAACCTAACCCCAACTTAACCCAACACCCATTCATGAGGCTCATACAAAACACCCAACACCCTTCCATCCTACAAAACACCAAACACCAACTTCCTAAATTAAATCCTCACCCTTTTTCCTTCATGTATAAACACCCAAATATTAAGGGACTCAAATGCAAAGAGGTTGCTAGGTGTCACACTCATATTGGTGCAAAGCAAATGAAGAACCCCCCCCTTCCTCATGACTGGTCACCTCACAGTCGCTCTCCTCTTGTATTGTACTTTTTCTCATGTGAAATCCTAGCCCTTGATTCAAATTTTTCCCTATCACAACCACACATTCCCTCTATATTAACACACACACACACCCCTTCTAATGTGGCCGGCCCTAATCCCAAGAAAAACCAAAAATTTCAAACCACACTCCCTCTCCTTCCCTCCCCATCACTTTAGCTGAATCCCCCTCTCTTCTTCTTCTTCTTCTTCTTCTTCTTCTGCATTATTCTTCTTCTCCTCCTCCCCATTCTTCAACCGCAGCTACCTACATCACCACCTACACCACCGTCTCCACCACGAGCCGCATCTCCACCATGATACCTCCACCGGAGAACCAACACCATCACCGTCACCGAGCACCACCAATACCACCGCTGCCACCTACACCATCACCTTCGACAACACCACCCACCTCAGCCGCTAACACCACGAACACCACTCCCCTCACCACAGCAGCCACTTACACCACCACCTCCACCGCGAGCAGCCACCTTTGCCACCTCCACCACGACTACACCACCACCTTCACCACCAACTTCACCACTGCAGCTACCAGCACCACCGCCAACAGCTACCAACACTACCACAATAGCTACCAGCATCACCATGACTACACCACTACATCAACCAACAGAAACCAACACCACCACCAATAACCACTTACACCACCACCTTTACTACGAACACCTCCACCATGAGCACAGCCACCATCACAGCCAACACCATCCGCCACCGAGCATCACCGTCGAGCACCACCACCTCACCACCTCCAAGTACCAATACAACTACCACTACCATCACCATCACCATCACCTCCACCCCATTCTTATTACCACCACCCTCACCACCGCCGAGCACCACCACCACCACCACGGTCGACGCGATCACCACCACCACGGTCAATACCGCCACTGACCGAAGCCGCAGTACCGCCGCTGCCACCACTCGCAGCCACCTTGGTAACTTCTCCTCCTTCGTCCTTGTTTTGTAGTTATTCCTATGTGTTAAAAGAAACCCTAGTTAGGATTTAGGGTTCCCTGAGTAATACCTATATTTAGTTTAATGTCATTTGTCTGGGATTATATATATGTGTGTGTGTGTGTGTGTGTGTGTGTGTGTGTGTGTGTGTGTGTGTGTGTGTGAAATGCATGAAAGATACAGATGTTGTTCCAATGAATTTCGGTGCGATAGCTTTGATGTTATGGTTGAGGATATTATATGTGAACATTATGTGTATTAAGGTGTGACAACTAAATTGGGTTTATGCATTTATGTCTATGATTACAGGGATGGTATGGTCGAGGATGAACAATATATATAGATGACGAAATCACACTTGATGAATATTAGTGGTTGAGGATATTATTTGAGGACGTTATGCAATTGGGTGAAATTGTATTTAATGCAACATTTTTCTAGTCAACTTGGGTCAACCCTCTATTTAGTACCTTAGACGTGAGTTATGTAACTAAGACAAAAACCTATGCTAGTTCATGATGGCATCTCTTATTTTAGATAGTTTTGAACTAGATTATTAATTATTTTATATATTATCTCTAGGTACTTTTGTAAAACCCTCGACCAAAAATTTATTTTTATTAATTTAGATAAAGAGATTAGGGTTTTTTTTTGTCCTAATTAGAATTTATTATACTGAGTATTAAATATTTGTGCAATGCTTTTATTACTTAGGACGCCTTACCGTTGTCCCGATATTTAGGACACTACACTAGTTGTTACCCTGAAACAAATTCTATACACTTGGCCTAGACATACCAACCTACCATAATGACCTTGAGCAACCCCCGGATACTGGTTTTTGTGCCTAATTTTAGTCGCACAAAAGTCGTTACAAATGTCCGTACGTAAATTAAATAAATTGCGTATTTACGTTCGTTGTCCGTTCCAATCGAAATTGAGACCCAATCTCAACCCATTTTGACCAACCCAGATCATGACATTATTGTACCCTGAGCCTACCACACTAATGACGCTTGTGCAACCCAAATTTAGACCCCCGATATTTATCAAATTAATTTAGAGACACCCGGTGCATTAATTATAAATTAATTAATGTAGTGACCTAGCCTCATTTAAATTAGACCAAACTCCAACCCAAACCCACACACACCCACAAGCCTCATACAAAATACCATACACCATCCTAGCCCAATACAAAATATCAAACATGGTGTTTTGTTACATCAAATCCCCAATTCCAGAATTTATGCAAATTTCAATTTGTTCAGGGGCCTTTGTGCAAAATTGCAATGAGGTGCCCCCCTCTCATTGGCCCAACCACATGGAGAAAGAACCTACATTCCTTGACGGTCACCATGTATTCCCCCCCCCCATTTTTCATGTACTTGCATCACTTTTTGGAGGGCACATCATGACCCTTCATTTGAAATGCTTGATTCCTAGCCCTCCCCTCATCATGATGAAGCCTCCCCAACTCCCCAAAAATTTCACACAGCCGTCCCTAATC